>VONZ01003181.1:0-26938 GCA_012976165.1 Labeo catla | reverse complement strand
CCCTGTCAGAATGTTCACTAAAATTTTGAGAATGTGTCCTGTTAGCTGGGTCAATGATTGCTCACTCTTTCTTTCTTATCTTACAGAAAATTTATTGCTAAACATCTAACAGTATCTCAACATCTCTCGTTTCCCTTCGAACTGTGCCCTCTAGAGGTCGCTATGGGGAACGTCTCCTACGTGACCCGTGTCTGAAGCCTATATACAAAAATTACACTTTTTTTTTTTTTCTTATTGAGTACAAAAAAAATGACATTAATTGGTGTACAAAAAAAGAAATCTGGTACAGATGGCTCAACACAATAGAACCATATTAGATTCCAGACAAAATATATAACAAAATATTCCAAGAAAGACAATCAAGTACAAAAATAGAAAACAAAGACTAAACAAAAATAATAATAAAGAAAATAATATTACAACAAATTATATAATACAAACAAATTAAACGGTTTTACTTCCTTTTTTTTTTTCATTTTACTAAGGGCATCTGAAAAGTAATTTAGATCATTTTTAAACACAATAAACAAAGGAGGAGATATCAACTTTTGCGTATAAAGTATTTTGCTAATAACATAATATTACTAATCAAATCATACAAAACAAAGCACTCTTTGGTTATTTTGACATTACATCTTGTAAGGTTAGAGTGAAACTATTAGCAACCACACGCTTCTCTACCATCCAGTCCTGCCAAGCTTTCCAAAAAGACTGAGACATACTAAAAAAATATATATGTTCTGTATCTTCACATAAATGTTTGCATAGGTAACAAGGTATATTTTCAAAATTAAATTTTGAATGCAGAAATGTATTGAAGGGATATCATTTAATATTTTAAACATTTTTTTTACCCTGGGGAGAATAGGAAATTTTAGACAGGCTGTTCTGAAATATTTAACAGTATTTTTATCAAATGTGTGATCTAATTTATTTATTAATATTTGACAAGGGTAGCTTGACCTGATGATATATTGTCTTAAATATTTGTTAGTGCAGAGTTTATTTTCTATTTCAATCTTACCAACATATAACGATGGAAGGACAGCAGTAATTTTGGAATAGGAAAGGTAACATCTCATTAACATTTTTATACCTGAAGGTATTGCATTAATTTCAGTAAAGAATTGCTTTGGATGACAGGCAAATCCATGTTTTAAAGTGAATGAATTATAGTCTAACATATTACCACTCTCATCCATTAAATCCAATACTGACCATATATTTTCTATTTACCCATTCCTCAAATATAAGGATTTGTTTCTATGTAGAATTTATTTGTTATTCCAGATTGGAGTATTGTGGGGTGTGAAACTGTGTGTGTGCCAATTTCCAACATAATAAGACTTGTTGGTGGAATGCTGATAGTTTCACTGGAATTTTGGGTAAATCAAAGTCACATTTAAGAAGAAAGCAGATACCACCCAATTTACGAAACAACGCTGAAGTCACAGCATACCAGAAGCTCTCAATATTACCTAAAACATTTGAAGCTACTTAAGTTTTATCATAGTATTCATACTCTCAAATTCAATTACACTGAGACCACCTTCTTCGTACAGTTTAATAATATCAGATTTTCTAATAAAATGAGTTTTGTACCTCCAAATAAAGTTTTTTAATTGCTTGTTTTTATAATAACTGAAGAGGGAGCTACAGAAAAAGCTGGATAAATCAGTCTGGATAAGTATTCAACTTTGGTTAGAAGAATCCTCCCGAAAATTGATACGTCTCTCTGCAACCAGCAATTCAAAATACCATTGGCTTTTTGTATTTTATTTTCAAAATTTTCGAATCTTTGGAAATAGAAATGTCTAGATATTTCAGGACAAATCTTGAATGGGGTGTAGGGCCAAGAGTTCACATTTATTTAAATTTAGTTGGAGCCCTGCAGCTTTACAGAAGGAATCGATTAGAGAAATAGCCAGAGGGATTTGGTCTTTGTTTTGTAAAAATAAAGTAGTGTCATCTGCTAGCTGACTGATTGCTAAGGTTTTCCCAAATACATATAATTTCTCCACTGATAAATCATCCCAAACCATAGTCTACAGTTAAAATAAATAAAAGAGGGGACAATGGGCATGCTTGCCTTATTCCACGGCCAATTTGAAATCTTTGTGTGGTACCAAAAGGAAGGGAAACTGAACTGTTCATGTCTCTATAAATCTTTTTTGTAACACTAATAAACTTGTCACCAAAGCCGAAAAGTTCTAAAGCTTTAAACAGAAAAGTGTGCTCTATCATATCAAAGGCCTTTCTGAAATCTAAAAATAAAATGAATCCATCATCCTCTATCAAGTGACTGTACTCCACCAAATCCATCACCAACCTTATACTATTATGACTAGATCTTCCTTTAAGAAAGCCAGATTGTGATTCATTAATTAAATTATTAATGCCCACTTTTAATCTATTAACATATATATGTGTGAACATTTTATAATCATTACTGAGCAATGTGATTGGCTGAAAATTATCCATATATCTCATGTCTTTATCTGGTTTAGGGATTAGTGTAATCAAACTCTGATTCATAGTAGGGTCTAAAGACCCATCTTTAATGGACTCAGCAAAAGCGTTAAATAATAATAATCTAATATCATTCCAAAAGAATTTGTAAAAATTAGCTGTGAGGCCTTCAGGGTATACAAAAATTACACAGTACTGGTCGGCAACAGCCTATGACGTCACAACAGGTGTTACAACAAATTCTGTGACCATCGTATTCTGTGACCCTAGTAGGCGCTGTTGTCACTGTTTGGCTTGAAGTCGATCACAGACGGACTGGGTACGCACCCACTGGGGTGGTACCTTTTCAAAAGGTACCTTTAAGGTTCTTATATGTACACTTTAAGTACTAATATGTACCTTTAAGGTACCAAAATGGAGTCTTTAGGTACAAGCATGCACCTTTTGAAAAGCTGAGTGAGAGATGAGTGAGGGGAAGTGGGTGGAAGGAATAGGTGAAAAGAGACTTTTCTCACATCTTCTCTCAGTGAGATGTGGAAACAAATGTCTGTATATTAATACACTGTGTGTGTATTGTCCGTCTCAGAAGATCCAAGTGTCTGATGTTCTGTAAACCTTACAATGTACATAACACTTAAGTTTGTTCTGATGGTGATCAGACTGGTTCTCAAATACAAAGATATGTGTCATTTATTTTGCGTGTCAGCTGATGTTTGATGTTTTACATTCACTAAGGCGTGGAGTTACTGTGGTGACACTCTGCACCAGGATGCTGGAGATATAAACATTATTAGCCTCATTAGCAGGCCAGTCTTATAAAGAAAAAAACTTTTTTTTTTGCACTTTTTTGCAAAATGATCTCATATTGCTTTTTGCACGTATGGCGACAGTTTGGGAATGAAATGTCCAGTGAGTAGTGCTTAAAGACTAATGCTCTACTGACAGGGGCGCACTGGCCATCTGGACGTTATGGAGAAGTCCAAATGTCCGTATCCGACGGCCGTCGGCCTGGCTGATTCATCAAAGAAACAGTGTCAGATTAAGTAATGTTGACGGCCGACAAAAGGGGGCGCTAATGCGATCTATTTTTGCTAAAAAGAAACCGAAACTGACGCGAAGGAGAGTGGGTTCGTGATGGCAAGGCGAAAGACCTGAAGATAAGGGCTTTGGGGAGGAGTTAAAAGGAAAAAAAGCCCATAGTAAAATTCCAGAACAACCCTATAGTCCGAACGTTCGCTTACGAATTATTACTCCGCACTGTCTGACATGAATATTCCATTCATTCATAAAGAGACAGCAGCGATTCTACAGCGTGTTACATTTGAGAGCTTTTGAGTAAGAAAATAGAGTAAATAGCCTATAAGGTGATTTAGTCTGATTAACATGACACACACACGTCTGGTCAGCTATCGTTGTGGGGACTCCCATAGGCGTAATGGTTTTTTATGCTGTACAAACCATTTTTTCGACATACCCTAACTGTCTTGAGCTATAACACACAGAGTTCAGGGCAAGACGTGCGTTTGACATTATATCAATTGTATTATTTTTATGAAAATAACCGATAATTTCGCTAGATACTTGTGTTTAAATGCTGGAAACTAGTTTATTAGATATTAAAAATATAATACACAAGCTGTCAGTCTTTGTGTTAGTGGTAGGGATTTTTCCAAGATTTCAGTGTAGGTTACGTTGTCATGCCAGTAGTTGGCGGCAAGGGGTCGTTTTTATGAGTGACTGTGAGTTGCTGACACTATGTTAAATCTCTTTAAAGTTGGCATGAAATGGCTTGTGGTCATTTTTTCTTCCTTAATGTGATGTATAGTGAAACAGCTTCTTGGACAAGATTTTGTCCATCATCATTAATTGAAACGTTGTGACTTGCTATTTGATGTGAGTGACAGGTTGTCCACCATCACACCAGTAAACACGTCACCAGAAAAGAGAAACGATCTGATGTTGTAAAGGTCAATACAATGAGTCCGAAATTTTGCACGTTAAATAATAAATGTTGAGTCAATCATGTTCACACACTGCCTCCAAAACTTTCATCCGATATAAAAAATTTGGATTGGGTTACATTTTCTGCGTGTTTCACATTGTGTACGGTTTCTGTGTGTGAAAATGATGAATACAAAAAAAAAAAATGCATACGGACTCAGTGTGCAAAGGCCTTGGGAGGGAAAGTTACATTGATCAGCTACAGCACTGAATCAACTGATATGTGAAGTGTGTGATATGTGAAGTCACACACAACACACCACATGAGTGTGCAGAATAGATGAGAATTTGAGAATTTCGGTCATAATCTGATAAATATTCCAAAGTAATTTGAAAATCTATAACATGATCAAAAATCAAATGTGTTAAACTTAATGAAGTGATGATGGTGGGGGTGGATTAAGTGTTGTGATTAGAGCAAATTTGACTTGATGTGGGATGGGTTTTTTGTCTTTGATTCAGAGCTGCAGTAGTTACATCTTCAATGCTTTGTGGAGGGAAGCAGATTTTATACTTAAGTGTCTTAATCCACGACAAAATGAAGATCGTTCAGCTTCAGCTCTGTGAGTTTATTAATTGATATCAATATATTTACATGTTTTGTAACTTTATTAAAATTATAGTTTTATGTTATGCATCACATGGGATTTACATTAATATTTGTTTATCTATCTATCTATCTAATAGGTGTATTAATGTGTTGTCAAGCTGCAGTGTCAGATCTACTAACTGATCTGGGATCAAATGTGAACATAAATTGTGATCTTGATGAAAATGAGGTTTATTGGATTTTACTGAAAACAGCAGATCCTCCAACACTGATTCTACGATCATTCTCAACACCAATATCACCTTTTTACAGGGCTCGAAATTGCAACCGCTTTGGTCGCATATGCTCCCAAAATTTATTCTGCGCGACCTCAAAATATATTTGGAAGCCTTCGTGCGAGTGCAAGAAATTGTTGTGGTGCGACATGTTTTAAATTAGACTACATAACATATCTAGGCTGTAGGCTATAGGTTGTATAGTTGTATTTAATGCAACCTTAATATTCATTTGGTGCTCCTAATTTTTTTTTGGTGCTCCTAACTATTTGAAGTTGGGAGCACCAGTGCTACCAAGTAAAAAAGTTAATTTCAATCCCTGTTTTTACTATAATATAATATTCAGAAAGAAATATTCAGTGCAGTTTAAAATTGTCTGGCTATAAATAATGTGACTGCTGATGAATTAGGAGTTTATTACTGTATGAAAACAGGTACACCTCCAAAACTCAGCGACAACACCAGAATATACATCACTGGTGAGTTGATTTCCTACTTCAGTGATCAAGACATATGAACACTACTTACGTATATATACTAGTCATTAACTAATTACATTTTTTTAATCCTTATGAAAAACAATTGTATTTATAAATTGCATAATATATTATAATTATCTATATATAATTATATATAAGTGCTACAAATCTGTAGCCAGTAACATTTTTTACAGTAACAGACTGAACATTTTTATTACAGAACCAACTCAACTAACTGCGTTAACTGAGTGTTACAATCAAACAGTGATTGATTATACCGACCCAAATCAGACACAATTCAAGATTATTATCATCATATCTGGTCTGATGAATCGGCTTCTGCTCATTGTGCTGATCGGTGAGTTAATTTTCAGCCATTTGTAAAAATATTTGTATTATGAACTTCATTTTCAGCTTTTGATGACATTTAGTAAAAAAAAAAAAAAAACAATTTACTAAAAAAGTGTACAACCTTTTACAAATCCTGAATCTGAAAAACTTTTCAATTTTTAGGACTATTAAATATTTGGGTTGGAAACAGAAGATCTTCAGAACAATCACAACTCAACGCTGATCTACAACAGACGCAAGTTACAGAACAACATCAGCAACACTTAAAAAACTGTGAATCCTTCTTTGTTACTAAAGTAAATTTCTGTCTTGATAATTAATGAGGATTCTTGCTGACCCATACAATAGCGTTGTATAACACTTTGTTTTAGTTCATTTTTGTTCAGCTGCAGCTAAAATCGCTAATATTGCTCTTTCAGTATGCAATGGTGGACTTTTTATTATTATTATTATTATTATTATTATTATTATAATTATTATTTTAATTGACTATATTTCATAGTTCATATTTCATTCTGGGAGCAAGTGCGGCCGCCGGACTCATACCTGGACCCTTCCCTTCCGAACACTGCCCCTCCTTCACGGATTCCCATCACGTCGAGAACACCAGATCCCCCATTTATTTTGGACACTTTTTCCCCTTTTGGACACTTTCTGTTTATTGTTTAATAAAGCCTCCGAGGCCTCGTCAGCTTTGTCTTCACATATATATATATATATATTGATAATAAAGAAAAATAGATATTTATTAAATAAAATGAATAAACAGAGGGATGTGACTTACTTTAGGGTAATTTTCTTTTTGTTTTGCCTTTTTGTCATCTTCTAGTGTTTATGTATGGCAGAGGTCTGAGAGACTGTACAGTTGAGGAAAAAGCAGAAAGCATAATTGGGATGGGAGGAGCTAAATCACATGACAACAGCCAATGAAAACTATTACAGGAATTTCCAAGCCATTGCCACCTAGGCAGAAGCACAGATTCTTGTTTTGAAAGAGTTCAATAAGAGAAACTCAACAATATGGCTCAAAATAACTGAAAACTGGAAATGTAGTTCATTTACTAAACTGTCTTAATCAATGTATTTAAATGTGAACATATGAGATCATGATGAGTCCAGAAAGAGAAATGACAAAAAAGTGAAAACCAAAAATGGTGTTCAGTGGACTTTTGCTGCTTAGTGGGTAAGGCAAGTTTCATCAAGGCTAAGCAAGATTTTTTTTTTAATTAAGAGAGACAGACAGAGAGAGAAGTGTGCCAGGCTCAGTTTCTGTGGTAAAGTGGAAACAACAAATGATAAAGTCACCACAGCTTAATGTGCTTTGCTTTTTATGTATCAGTCTAATAAATTGTCTAATCTGATATCACAAATATCATTTTTTGTGATTCATTTTATTTGGATGGTCATTGGGAAAATTATTTTTTTTTTTTAATAACTGTATGTATGGAGTCACTGGTCCTTAGTTCAGTCTACAGCCTTTGTGTTGACTGACCAATATTAAGCTTTATTTTTAGATTCAGAGCCACACCCTGGACTATTTGGACAGTGTGCTGTGATTGTGTGGCTCATCATACACAGCTGGAAAGCGATGGCTCCACACACCTCCAGGTTCTCCAGTCCATTCTCATCATAGTGCCCTCAATCATGTGGCCTGAGCCCACACCCATCACAGACCCAGAACCTGAGCTCATTGCAGACGCAGAGGCAGAGCTGATGCCCACCATGGACCCCGAGCAAGAGCTAATGCCTGCTCTCATGTCCATTCCAGAGCCAAAGCTGTCTGAGCAGTCTTGACCAGGTGTGTGTGTCTGATTGTACTTCTGTAACTGTGGGAATAATGATCATGATCAAAAGTAATGATCATGATCAAAACAGTCTGAATCAGAGAGTTTTAGTGTTCCCCAGCCTGAAATTCTGAATGTCTTGATTTTCTTCTGTGCCAAGTCCCTTCCCTCTCTGCTGATCCTGGTCAGACTCAGTTTCTCTCCCCACATTAAGTCCATACTTGAATTGTATGTCTATTTGTGTGTGGCCCCATTAAGCCTGTTCGCTCAATTCCCCATCTGTAATTTCCAATCCTCCTGCATTGCTTTTCCTTGGGGCCCTTCAGCTCATGTAGATCTGCTTTGGTCTGAGTCTGCACAAGTCCAGTCCAGTCCAGTCCAGCCCAGGATGGTCGCACTCCTAGAGCCTTCCACCTAGGGACCCTCATAGTGCACATCACTCCTCCTAGGTCTGTCAACCAGTCATTTCCACTTTGGGTCTTCTGTCCCTTGTGCTTCACTCTGGACTGTCATCCCTTTGGCTCCACCCAAGCTCTCTCTTTGTGTCCCTTCTTGGTTCCTAGGGTCAGTTGTCTCTGTCTGCACTCTCTTGCACCTCACAAACCTCCGGGTTCTTCATTTGCATCACATCCTTCCACGCCTTTGGCTCTGCAGGGTTCTTTTTTTCTCCCACCTTGATCCTCAGTCACTCCAGCCCCGGGCCACAATCCTTCAGCACTGTGGGTCCTTACCTCAGCCAATCGCCACTTCATAGCTCCTCCCTGCCTCCAAGACCTTTGTCATTGCTTGATCCCTTCAGTCTTCAGTCTCCACCTCTGTCAGCTCCATCTTGGTCAGTTGTCTCCCTGGGTCCAAAGGTCTAGCCTTCACCAAGGTTCCTCCATCCCTTATCTTTGCTGTAGGCCTGCCCTCCTCAACTTGCTGGGGTTTACCTTGGACTGTCATCTGCTTGGCTCCACCGGGCTTCCTTCTGGCTCCACCTTTGTCAGTTGTCACTCTGTCTGCACCACAAACTTCCGGTTCTTCATCTGCACCTCACCCTTCCTCATCTTTGGCTCTGCTGGGTTCCTCTCTCTCTCCAGCTCCACCTTTGATCTTCACTTCAGCTCCAGCTCACCATCAGTCCTTTGGCACTCTGGTTCCACCTCAGCCAATCATCGCTGCAGGTCCGTCCTGCCCTCCAGGACCTTTGTCATTGCTTGATCCCTTCAGTCTTTGGTCTCCACCCCTGCCAGCTCCATCTTAGTCAGTCGTCTCCCTGTGTCTAGAGGACAAACCTCCCCCAAGGCTCCTCCTTCCCTTGACTCTTTTGTAGGCCTGCTCCTACTCATCTTGCTGAGGGATCACCTGGGACATCATCCACTTGACTCCACAGTGCTTCCTTGTCACCTTGTTTAGTCGTCACTCTGTCTGCATCACAAACTTCTGGTCCTTCATCTGTGTCTCATCCTCTAATGCAGGTTTGTTCTTTGGTTTCTTATTTTATGTTTGGCTCAAGTGTCCAAATATTTTTGGGTCACTGTAAATCTCAGAGAGTTGGTTAAGGTTTGTATCCAGTAGATGGCACCACAAAATAGAAAGACAGAGGCCTATACAAACAACCCAGAAAGAGTTGAAGTGCTGTAAAGACAATAATCCAGTGCTGTAACATTCTCAGTCTGGTATATGTCACCATCATCTGTCAATTTAAGCACATGACAGAAACACAGAAATTCCACTGAGATCCTCATTCATGCAGACACATTTATAGCTTTGTTTATACGTAAATAGGTTTGGTTGCATGTTGCTTGTTTGTTTTAATTTTTTATTCTTTGGCACATTTTTTTTTTTTATTTTATCTATTCTTTTTGATTCTCATTGTGTTAATGTTTGTCGTTTATCCCAGAAATAACTTTAATGCAAAAGCAGTGTTGTTTGTATTATTGTTGTAGCATATGTATTGTGTTTTTTGGACTGATGTTAATTAATGCTTCAATGTCTATTCTCATCATACTGATTATTAAATACATAAATCCTGTTTGTTTGTTTTTTATGACATGTATGACATGACATCTTTATCTGATGTTTTTTATTTACTGTTTTTTATTTAGTGGTGGTTGATGTGGCAACACTCAGAAACAGGATGTTGTCGTCCTGGTGCCACGGGTGATAAGAGCCTAATGTTCTTTTACAGTATGTTAGACTTAAATTTACTTTAGTCTACTCTTTAGCATTCCTGTATAGTGTAACTAAATATAAGGTGTACAGTGGAACGCTAACAGATTTGATGATGCGGAGGTGTGGATCCAGGAGGCCCAATGAGGAGCTGGATGGATGGAGGAGAAGGAGGGATGGAGGGATCCCTCCTGGATCCACACCTCCACATCATCAAGGGTGAAGCCAGCGGAGTGGAGGCCCGAGGCACTGGATGGACGACAACAGACCAAGACGGAGCCAGAGGAACAAGGGAGCCCGGTGAAGCCAGTGGACTGCCGGGCCACAGCGGAGAGACATGGGATCCACCAGCCATAATGCCGATGGAGACTTGCAGACCAGCAGCGAACCCACCGTATTGGTATTTGTAATCCTCCTTAGGGCTGAGCTCAGGCATGACAGTTTCAGTCGATTTCAATGAAGGTGGGAGGAGAAGGGGTAGGTCAGCCTTCGTCTATAAGTTCCCTGTTAAATATCCCCTCAGCCTCAAGCACTCTCAGATCTTCAACCAGCTCACCTTCAGCCATGTTGCAGTGGGCGGAGCTCCACGATATTACTGGCCACGGCTTTCTCCCTCGTAGTGGGCATTGTTGGACTGACGAGGTCATCTTTAGGTCCGATGGTAAAAGGAGATCCATTTCTCACCAGTACACACTCCACAAAAGCGGCTAAACTCTCCTGACGACCATCTTTGGACAACGGCACTCTGCAGGCGGTGTTAGGCTCTCATCATAGAATGAGCAGAGCGCGTTGTCCAGGTAGCTGGTGTAATTAGCTACTTTAAGGAGGAGTCCTGTATGTTCCACAAGAGATCTCTCCCCCTGCACCAGGAGGAGGATTTATTCGGGATGGGTATCCCGAAGGTCCAAAAAAAAAAAAAACCACTGTGAGAAAATGAGAAATAAAAATGAAGGGTAGACATGGGGGTTACTTTTGTGGGTCAGATCTTCTGTCACGATACGCTTTCAGGAGAAACACGCTGGAGCACGAATCAATGTCAGTAGTCTTTTAATTAACTGAATACATGGGGTAATAGCAAAACAGAGGTGAATGGAACCATCAATTAAACTAAACAAGGATAGAAACACGACCAAAAAAAGGCAAAACAAGAAATGAAATGGTGGAAACACAAGACAAAACAGGTCCATAGTCCTGACAGGGTCCTAATCTAATATTCTTTTTCACTTTTTGAAATGTAGTCAGTGTGTGGTATGTTTGTGCATAAAAATGTCCGCTCAAAGGGGAGATACTTTTCAAAAATCCCTTTTCAAGAACTACAACGAACAGCTCCTTTGGACTACAGTATTGTTTTCTGGGTGTTGTGATGTTACAACATGGTCCATTAGAATATCATTAAAATAAATCTTGTTTAACCTGGGCTTCTATACCACCTCAGCAGTGCCACAGACTGATCACCTCCATGAACATACTTTCCAGAAGGCCAACAATTCACTATTTATTTTTATTATTATTATTATTATTATTATTAATGGTCTTATGAAGTATTCTAATTTGTTGAGATAGTGAATTGGTGGGTTTTTGTTTTGGGCAAAAACCTAAAAACTTAAACTACTTCAGTCTGTGTGCATTGAATTTATTTAATACACAAGTTTCACAATTTGAGTTGAATTACTGAAATAAATGAACTTTTCCACAACATTCTAATTTATTGAGATGCACCTATATATATGCGGTAAGTCATAGCCCTGGGGCCCAGTGAGGTCTTAATGCAGTCCTGATCCTCCCTACAGAAGGTTTGAATGGTTAGTGGGGTGAGTAGAGGGATGAGGTGCGGGATTAGCCTAACCTTCGTGATGCAGCACGGAGAGCCACTTTTGGGATGCTTCAATGGTTCAATGGCTGACTACAGTGGCCACAATCAGCTCTGCTGGCAGTGTCGGAGCCGTAACATGCCGTAGACGTATGCAGTGTGTGGTAAAAATGTGTCTTACAGTGTAGATAGCTTCACTTATAACGTGAGTGTTTTTTTTTTATGCATAAACTTGCACTAGGATAGGCTTATGTTCTTTGCTCATTTTATGTAGCTGATTTTTAAATGAATAAGGAAATGTAGGCATTATAATTAGTAACTTACAGTGTTTTTATTCAATTGTTGTCATGTTACATACAAATTACGTCATATTAAAAATATTAGGCTGATCCATTTGTGCCAGGTTGGGGAGAAATGTATTGTAATAATGTAAATTATGTGGAAAATAATGTTTTTCGAACCTCCTAGCATGAGAGCATGTTCTAGTAAACCCCCAAAACAACATCTTTGTAAAAGAGCATAATAGGACCCCTTTAAAGTAGAAAAATTTCAGTGGTTTATTACAAGGATTTCACACAGAAAACTAAGGTTTTAAACATTGTTCATAGGAATATCAGCACATATGTCTGGTTTATTGCTTGTTTTAATTAAATGAATATTTTTTTTTTAGAATAAATAGTTTTACTGATTAAAATAATTGTTTTCTATTGGAATATTTTTTAAATGTAATTTATTCATGTGATTTCAAAGCTGATTTTTAGCATCATACTCCATTTTATTAATGAAATAAATAAGCATGCGCACCCCATACGAGTTGCAGGTCAGAAAACACCAAAGTTTCATAGAGAAGACATGTAACCGCACACTCACTTGCAGAGAAGATTCTTTATTTTATCAATGTTTTGGCCACCTTGACAAAAGCTTTATGCCAAAACATTGGTAAAATACAGAATCTTCTCTGCAAGTAAGTGTGCAGTTACATGTCTTCTCTACAATCATCATTACTCCAGTCACATTATCATTCAGAAATAATTCTAATGTTCTGATATGTTGCTCAAAAAACATAAAACATTTATTATTATTATTATTATTATTATTATTTATTATATTGAAACACAATGGTCCTTGTTTTCAGTGTATGAGCAAACTGAAGTACATTAGGTAAATATACAAATATATAAATGTTTATTATTGCAGAATTGTTAAGGCAGCAGCATATTGACAGGCTTATCTTTCTTATAACTTAAGCCAAATATGTACCTGCTTATAGATTACACAGTGAAAATGCAGTGCATAAGGCAAGGATATAACAGTACAAAGCAAAACAACAGAAAGCTTTGCGGGGCAAAGTTATTTACATAGCACACTTTTTTCCATTTATCAACTGCTTCGTCATGATTATCAGTCTTTACTGGATCATATTGTGTGCTAGAGCTCACAACCTCACGAGTGGCTGAAATCAGTTTCCAGCTGCCTTTTGGATTATTGAGCACTTTTCTGGCCAGAAAACTACAATCACAATTGCAACCACTATAAAAATCACAGGTAATATAATGCAAACCGAAAGCAAAGGCAGAGATGACCCTTTTCCCTCCTGTCCTGTCTCTCCTTGGTTTCCTCGATCAGTGGATATTGATTCTGAAAGTTTTTACAGAAAAAAAAAAAAAATAACTCACTGTGATAAAGGCAATAGATCAATCTACAATTTATATACAGCAGTGTTCAGACTGGAACATTACTGGTGGACAGATATTGAATCAATCCTTTCATTATTTACCTTTTAAAGCAAACAACTTTGTTTAAATTAAAAAGTTAATGCACTAATCAGCTAGTTTCACATACCATTGATGATCAGTTTTACAGTCTGATATTCATCTGAATTTTTGATGTAGCAGATGTATTGTCCTGCATCACTGTGCTGGAGATTTTTGAGTTTGATGGAGAAATTTCCTTTCAGATACTCCTGAGGGAAAGTTTCAACTCTGTTCTTGTTCTCTGTGTCCTGTGTCACTGGTGCAGTACTGTGTAGAATTATATCAAATACAATTTTGCTGCCATTGTGCCTCCAGCTCACATCAATATCTTGAGGTTTAGTTGAAGAACACGGCAGGACAACAGAACTGCCAACAACAGCCTCTATTGTCACCGGTAGACAACCTGAAATCACACAAACTTCAACTATAAACACACAGTAAGGTATGTATAGGGTAAGATGAAGGAAGAAGTCCCCTTTAAGAACAATGTCCATATACTGATCACCTTTAACACATTTGCATATAAGTTTAGCATGTAGAGGATGGTTATGCATCACCCAACATACTATAATGGGAATCAAATGGAAACAATATTTTAGTTGTAATAGCACAAAAATGAAACTCATTAAAAAAAAAAGAAAATGAAACTGAAACTGCATTATTTTAACTAACCTAGTAAAATTGTGCATCTTGGCAATGTAACTTTATTTGTCATTATAAAATATTCCATTTCAGTAAATTAAGTACAGAAGCATAAAAAGAGGTATATGAAAGGCAATATGAAATTCAGCACTTTTTAAACCTAAAATGTCACAACATAGCCAAAAAACAACAAAACAAACAAACAACAACAACAACAACAACAACAAAACTCCATTTAACACTCACCTACTCTTTAATACTTTATCTTTAGCATTTTCAAGCAACCAACTATTTTGGGGGAAGATGTTCCCTTGGGCCTTTTGCTTTGTGTGCCATATTTAACTTTACTTTAGGGGAAAAAATATATATGTATAGGCTTCTTCCCTCATCTCACCCTACATGTGGTATAAATTTCAACTTTTAAATATAGTTTTTGTTCTCACCTTTGTTTATCAGCACAGCAATTACACAGATGAAGCAGCAACTGTCAAAAAAAGAAAAGTTCAACTTGAATAGCATGGGACTGCCAACACAAAATGCTATTTTTAATCAAAATGTTTGTTATAAAAGTTTTATAATAATTCATGTTTAATCTATTAATGGCACTCAACTTAATGAATAGCATGCTTCAAGCAACACCAACATAATGTGTTTGATTCCCACATAACAACACGTAATAATTGTAAGATGGGGTAGAGTGTCTCACCCATGCCAATACACGCTATATTGTTACAATTTGGCAGTAAACGTTCTTGAAGGAGAAAGTCTTCACCCATATTACCCTACTGGTAAAACCTTGATTTCACTGTAAGACTGGGCAAATCATACTACTATTAACTAAAACTAACCACACATGAAACACAAACATGAGATAAAAGATAATCAAAAATGCTAATTGCTAACAAATGAATCAAAATAATAGTTACAGCTAATAAACCTGATAATCAGGTTCATAATAAATCATGTTTAATGTATTTTTGACTTTTAAAAGCTTTCCCTTTTTAATTTAAGTTTAAATAAAGCATTTGACAACCCAAACAAAGCAGGCCGAACACAAATATGAGATCTTCATTTTTGAGAAGTGCGTGTTTGTCCAGACAGTATTTCATTTAGAACTCAAACGTACCTGTTCATGGTAGTGGTCCAAAAATATCAATATATGATTTATTTGACTATATTGCATGTAAATATGTTTTTATTTTATTTGAATTAGAATGATATACTACTTTTCCAACTTTACGGAACAATGGCCCATGTGTCGCACTACAGATGACGTCAGACGGCAAGACTTAGGGTGAAATACTAGTATCATAAACTCTGACGCTTCCGTATGACATGATCAGACATAATTGACATCAACAGAAATAAAGTAAAAACTGGTCAGCAATAACCATCAGATTAACATTAGTCTTTCTCACATTTACTTCTGTATATTCAAGACTTTTGACCGTCTACTGATTTTAAACCATTATTAATATTGAACATAATTCTTATCTTATTGATCTTATATAATTTGATATGTAGTAATAAAATAAGCTGGTCTTCTCAGCAGGTTGCTATAGACATACTTGCGTCTGATGTGATGTTTGATCCAGTAATGAAATAAACAGCAGTGAATTAAATGAGTAAATATTCTCAGACTTACATGAGTATGCAACTGAAGCTTCATTTCATTTCTTCTCTGAGCAAACACTGTATTCTGGATTTTGTTCCTCAAGTGAAACGTTTCTCTGAATAACATTTTATCTGTTCCTGCCGTCCTCATTCTGACCTATAAATGAAAGAGAGAGAATTACAGCTTGGAAATACAAATTGGCCTTTCAAATGATTTAAAAACAATAATAATAATAATAATAATAACAAACAGTTTTTCTACGACAAGAAATTACCTGTTTTCTTTATTATAGCTGGGTTCAATCGGTAAAGATCTGCCTCATAGTTCCTTTCTCTTGTTTTGATCCCTACAATTTGTTTAGCTACTGTGAGACTGAAAGGTAGTATTTACTGACTGACTAATGGGAAGAGAAAAGGGTAGCTGTCAGACTGGATGAGTAGGCAGTTGGGCAAGTACAGTGTGTTTTGTGGTTTTGTTCGAATCACCAAAACATCCTCTTTCTGACCTATAGAGAAATTAAACAAGCAAAAGCCAAAGTCTCACACTCACAGATCATGAAATTGCCTTTCAAATTGTTTTAAGAAACAAAAACTTATTCAAGACCAGATAACTTTGAAAGACTATTTTACTATGTTTTACTTTTATGTATTACTGGAAGAATGTTTGTTAATATCTTTGAAAGAACTAAAATTGTGAAAATGTTTCCTGTGTGCTCCTGTTTGCTGTCGTCTGCCTTAATCAAAATGGCGGACAGGAAGTTTGGCCAATTTCGGCATAATAGATATCAATGTTGTCGGCTTGACCCAAGGAATCTACTGACATCAGTTTCATTACAATAGGCTAATGTAAGCAGAAGTTATTAGCATTTTTGTAAATTTCTCTATAACTTTTGACCACAAGGTGGCGCTGGCCCAAAAATTTTTATGTACATTCAGGGCATGGTGCCGAACATTTTTGTAATTAATGTCGAAACGATACGCTAATCTGTTCTCAAGATACAGCATTTTAAAGCTAAATTCAAAATGGCCGACACCCAAAATGGCTGACATGGGAAAATTGAATATGGTTCGACTCGGTATGACACACCGAATCTAAAGAGACCATTTTTGTGATTTTTGGACAAATCATTCAGACGTTATAAAGAAAAATAGCCATTATTCGTATCTCCTGACCACTAGGGGGCACTGCACCGAGACACTGCAGTTAGCCTCAGGTCATGCGTGTTATAACACACACCAAGTTTGATGTCGATATGCCAAACTGTTACGGAGATATAGCCTCACATTGATTTTTGCTAGCTTTTCATAGAATTCTTTCGCGTGTTATTCATGAACGGCTGGACGAATCGACTTGAATTCCATAACTTTTTGCCAGCGTGGTCTGAAGATGATCTGGATCAATTTTTGTGACAATCGGTGCAACGGCCTAGGACGAGTTCGAAAAAGTAGGTTTTACGAACAATTGAGAATAGCGAAAAAACTAAACCTTACGGTTTTTGAATTTTGGTGTCCATTCGACTCGGCATAAGCCAAGCAATCAGAGAAAAAAATAATTTTTGTTGTGTGGCTTACGGTTCAAACATTATTAGCATAAATCTTTTGAAAGTTTGGACAAGTGGTGGCGCTAGAGAGTTTGAGTTAGAGACTCCAAACTTGCTATGGTTAATGTTGGGACTGTCCTCTATCAGTGTGCAAAATTATACAACTTTCCCGCAAGCGGTTCTATGGGCTGCCATAGACTTGCGGCGGAAGAGGAAGAATAATAACGCCAACAGATACAATAGGTGCCACCGCACCTTCGGTGCTTGGCCCCTAATAATGCCAACGGGTACAATAGGTGCCACCGCACCTTCGGTGCTTGGCCCCTAAATATAGCTGCAAGCAGCAATTGCGGGGCCAAGCACAAAAGAGGGAGAATGAGGAGCTAAGCATGGCAAGGAGCAACAGACCGACTACAACGAGTAATTAAAGCCATTTTAGGATAATATCAATTGAAATGACTGAAAAATCATAAATACAAACAATGACATAATGCAATGGCTTATTACTTTTGACCAATAGGTGGTGCTGTTTTAAAAATGTTCTGTGTGAGGTGACAATGACACACACAAAGTTTGGTGTCATTATGTCAAATCTTTCCTGAGATACAGCCTCAGAGTAATTTTCGCATTATGCCTCAAATGTGTAGTGGCGCTGTACGAAAACAGTTTTGTCTATCGACACGAAATCCATAACTGTGAGTCAGCAGAGTCTGAAGATGATTTGAGCCAAATTTGGTGAAAATTGGACCAGCGGTCTAGAAGGAGTTCGAAAAAGTAAGTTTTGTACATTAATCAAAATGGCGGAAAAGAAAGTTCAGCGAAGTGTGGTATAAGTGATATGTGTGTTGTCGGCATGACCCAAAGAATTTTTTGAGACTGGTTTTATTACAATAGGCTAATGCAATCACAAGTTATTAGCATTTTTGGAAATGTCATTATTAATGTTTAATGAATGGTGTATTACTTCTGACCAGTAGGTGGCACTGTTACCAAATTGATGTGGTGTGGTCAGTGTGAGGTGGCAATGGTACATATAAAATTTGGTGTCAATATGTAAAAGCTTTGCAGAGATACAGCCTCAGATGTAGTTTGGCATCTTTCCAGCAAATTCGGTGATGCACTAAACAGAAACCGTTTCGTATATCGACACGAAATCCATAACTTTTTGTCAGCAAGGTCTGAAGATGATCTGAGTCAAATTTGGTGAAGATCGGACTAATGGTCTAGGAGGAGTTCGAAAAAGCAGGTTTTGTACATTGAACAAAATGGCGGACAGGATGTTTGGCCAATATTGGCATAATGGATATCAGTGTTCTCAGCATGACCCAAGGAATCTATTGAGATCACATTCATTACAATAGGCTAATGTAAGCAGAAGTTATTAGCATTTTTGTAAATTTCTTTATAACTTTTTTGCCACCAAACTTTTGGAGTACTGTCAGGGCATGGTGCCGAAGACACATACCGAGTTTTGTAACGATACGTTAATGCGTTTGTAAAATATAGAATTTTTGGACAAAATTCAATATGGCCGACACCCAAATTGGTGACATGGGAAAATTGGATATGGTTTGACTCGGCATGATGCACCGAATCTAAATAGATCAGTTTCATGATTTTTGGCCTAACTATTCAGAAGTTATAAGCAAAAATACCCATTTTTCATATCTCCTGACCACTAGGTGGCACTGCGCCGAAACACTGCAGGTAGTCTCAGGTCATGCTTATTATAACACACACCAAGTTTGGCCTCAATACGCCAAACCGTTGTGGAGATATAGCCTCACAACCATTTTTGCATGCTTTTTGTAGAAATCATTCGCGCGTTATTCGAAAATGGTTTGACTAATCAACTTGAATTCCATAACTTTTTGCCAGGATGGTCTGAAGATGATCTGAGCCAATTTTGGTGAAAATCAGACAAACCGTCTAGGACGAGTTCGAAAAAGTATGTTTTACGAACAAAAATGTATAGAAAAAAAAACTAAACCTTATGATTTTTGAATTTTGAACTTCATTCGACTCGGCATGAGCCAAGGATTCAGAGAAAAAAAAAAAGAATTTTGATTCTGTGCCTTACGGTTCAAAAGTTATTAGCATAAAACTATTGAAATTTTGAACAGGTGGTGGCGCTAGAGAGTTTGAGTTAGAGACTCCAAATTTGCTGTGGTTAATGATGGGACTGTTCTCTATGAGTGTGCCAAATTTTACAACTTTCCCGCAATCGGTTCTATGGGCTGCCATAGACTTCCAGAGCGGAAGAAACGGAAGAAGACGAATAATAAGAACGCCAACGGATACAATAGGAGCCATCACACCTTCGGTGCTTGGCCCCTAAAAATAGGAACAGCAACAGATACAATAGGTGCCTTCGCACCTGCGGTGCTTGGCCCCTAATAATAAAGCAAACAACTTTTGACTCACTTTAAAGGGGTCACCGGATGCTAAGTTCAATTTTTCATGTTGAACATTAATGTGTTTTGGCAGTGTATGTCCGAATCTACCCTATAATGATAAAAATCCATGCAGTGGTTATTAACTAATTTGTAAAAATAGTATCCCCTTTTTCAAATCAAGCCATTCTCAGATGCCTGTCTGTGTGGCATCATACCGTCAGAGGCCGCTCCCACGATAGTTGATTGAGATCAGCAGTCTGACCTACACTGTTTCGATTCCGGAGCAGGGATGTAAGTTAGACAAGAATATCTCTGATTGAGCGATTGAGGTGTTGTGTTGCTGGTTGTAATAATGAACATAGTGGTCGTCATTTACTCCCAACATCTGAGCCGCTGAAGATGCAGTGGATTATGTTTGTTTGTGAAGGGAATGCGTCTCCCGATCTACATATATCCATCTATGTCCACGCAAATCATTTGGATCCAGCTTCACTTACAGCTGAAGTGAGTATAAGGGTTTTTTTTACGAATCTTTGCGATTGTCTTTCCTAATAACGTGCTAGTTATGAAATTTAGCGGCTAAATGCGACTAAAGTAAACAGGCTCGTGACTCCACAGAGCTTATTTGCATTTAAAGGAACAACCCCTTAGAATGAGATGATTTTTGCAGAGCTCATTTTGGCAAGGTAAAAAGGGTGTTGTTTTACACGATCATTGAGAATTTTTAACCAAAATATAGTATAGACTTTTTATTAAGATCCAAAAGAATATCAACTTGTGGAAAATGGGCATCCGACGACCCCTTTAAGGTACCTGTCTCATCTTCTTTATGTTAAAGAGGTGTTTACTTATGCGGTCTGAGAGACTGTGCGGGTGAGGAAAAACCTGAGAGCATAGTTGGGATGGGAGGAGCAGAATCCAGATGACAACAGCCAGTGAAAACTATTACAGGAATTTCCAAGCCATTGCAGAAGCACATATTCTTTTTTTGAAAACAATTCATTGGAAGGAGATAGTGCTATTGGTGTTGTGTATACCAATAATTTTGAAATAGCAGGAAGAATATGAGGGACTCTAGACCTTTATTTTGAGAACTATTTTTAAATAAATTTGTGTTGTAGGCCTACAGGAAAAGATCAAACATAAACTTTCAAGACTTCAATAACAGAAACTCGACAAGATGGCTCAGAATAACTGAAAACTAGAAAAGCAGTTCAGTTACTGTAAGATGTGAAATTATTCATGAATCTAAAGTCCAGGAACTCTGACAAAAACAGATGCCATGCAACAAAACAATAAAACTAATCTGGAGAAGAGATCTTCAAAGAGTGCAAACAGCACCACCCCTATTGCTCATTTACAACCCCCTCCCTACCTCTCCTCTTCCCTCCTGCATCTCACTCCTTTCCCCCAAAAGATTCCACTGAAAGTCACTAAGAATGTCCATTTACTACATGTGTTACATCTTGTGAAAATGTTGAATTTTCCCTTTCATGTCTGGTATCGTTCTAAAGGTCTCTGTGCGATTGGTAAAATGGTCTCAATTTCACAGCAGTCACTTATATTATGAGGAAGACTGAACACTTTTGTAGAATTGTGTTTTGCTGCTGAGGGGTGTGTTTTCCCCTTAGGGTCGGGTGAGAATCTCCAGCCAGGTGTGACCCTGGGTCATGAGATCTCCTGACAAACCAAAAGGTTTTTATGTTTTTACAAGTGATTGGAAGATTTGTTTGTTTTGGTCTGGGTATATAAGCGAAGTGACAAAACACTACGGGGGATTCTGTATTCAGAAGAACCCCACACTGTGTGTGAGAGGCTCTGGAGCTTTGCCTCCAAAGCTCTCACATGCTGCTGTGTGTCTCTCTGCGGTCAGGTATGCATCTCCCACTCTTAGATTTTCTTTGAGTAAATTATGTTATGTATTTATTTGAATTGGAACTGAATTTAATTCTGAATTGGATTTTCATTGTTTAATTGTGGAATTGGCATGATACATTTTTACCTGACAAATAAAACATTATATTTGATTCATTTTAGACTCTTCTGAAATCATTATTTCCAGTAGATTGTGAGGAGGCTGGTGCTACCACAAATTACGACCAGGATAGAGCAAACTGCAGGCTCAGGATTGAATGGAGCAGTAGGCACATCATCTGAGACCTCCTGATTTCTGTCTATCACTGATGTTAGCAAGTTGTACGGGAAGAGACTAAAGTAAACTACACTTTTTGAGAAGGCAAACAGTAGGCGGCTGTCAAAAAAGGGTATTAGTCACCTACATACCTCTGACTCAGCATCAGACTGGCGTTTTTGTGATCGCGAGATCGGCGTAATCGGCCGGTGCCAGACTCTAAGCGGCATCGGGTCCCCAATGAACGAATAACTGAAAGTATAGCGAGTCCAAAATGGTCAGATATCTAAATTAATACATAACTAATATTTGTTATCAGCCTAAAGTAAACACCTAAATTCTTTTTTTCCGGCCTGTCAGTAACACAGATAACACATGACAGTGTGTATGTGTAGCTATGTTATCATCATTCACAGCCTTTTTTTTTTTAATGTAATTAATTAATTAATTTAATTTTATATACCTTTTTATTTAACCATACTATGACAGACAAGACCGGGGGACAGAGAAAACAGGAGAGAAAAAAAAAAACAGATAATCTGCTTTCATACCTTCTGACAAAAAGAGAAAACAACAGAAGACACAACAGCAGAGAAACTGCAGCAACAACCAACATCTGTATGAATCGCAGTAAATACTAAATGTTAAATGTTATTGCGCAGCACACATAACTAATATTACAAAATATGTTTTGAAGCAACAGCAGATCAAGACAGTGTGTGTCTGTGAGCACCTGTTTTTACACCAACGTGAATGCTTGTGTGTACACCTGTGTGTGTGAGCGCGCTTGTGTTCATAAGGTTTCTCCATGTAAATGTTTAATAGTGTGTATGGGGAACCACAGCCCCGTCCCGCAAGGCATGAAGCAGACATGGAGGAGACCCGGGCCCCAAACATCCGGAGGCCCCCCTGGGCACGGGAGTCCCAGGAGAACCGCCGCAGGGACAACTGTGGCCCCCACCCAGAAAAGGGCAGAGGAGGGCCCGGAGGGGGGTCATCCGGCAGCCACAAAGCAGACACCCCAGGGGGCCGCGGCGGCAAGCCAGCAGGCTCGGCCGGCAGCCGGCCACACCAGAGCAGACTGGCCCCTGGGCCCGGCGATCCAAGGGCCCCCACCCCCCAGCCGGGGCCCAGCAAAGCCAGGAGGGCCAGGCCCTGCCAAGCGGCCGCCGAGAGTGGGCCAGCGCTCACCCAAGCATCCCACCCCGGAGCGAGAAACCACCAACGCACCGGCGGCCGGGGGCATCCTCCACCGGCAGGGCGTGGTGGTGGGGTGGGGGGGCCTGAGATGATGAGTGAGGCTAAGGCCCGACCTGACACATGGACATAGACAAACAGGCACACATATACACAAGCATACGTTCCCACCCTCAAAAAATTACAAAATTACAAACAAAAAATTATAAATTAAGCGAACTTTGCAGAAGCGCTGTGAAAAAACCAAACATGCGTTAAACCTTCAACCAGACAACTGGACTCCGCGTTTGGGCCAGTGGATGGATCCTCACATTACCAAACTACCTTAATCATTGCATTTAAATTTAAACTTTGTAAACTTTGATGTAAATGAAAACAAGTGAAAACCAGATCCCAAAAATTGTGTTTAGTATTCTGCTACTTAGTGGGTAAGGCAAGTTTCATCAAGGCTAGTTTTTAATGAAGAGAGACAGACAGAGAGAGAAGTGTGCCAGGCTCAGTTTCTGTGGAAAAGTGGAACAGCACATGATAAAGTCACCACAGCTTAATGTCCTTTGCTTTTTATGTATCAATATATTAAATTGTCTAATCTGATATCACAAATATTGATTTTTGTGATTCGTTTTTTTTTATTTTTTTTTGTATGTTCATTAGGAAAATTATTTTTTGAATAACTGCATGTATGGGGTCAGTGGTCTGCCATGGACCCCGAGCAAGAGCTAAGGCCTGCTGTCATGTCCATTCCTAAGCCAAAGCTGTCTGAGCAGTCTTGACCATGTGTGTGTGTCTGATTGTACTTCTGTAACTGTGGGAATCTTGGTGTAGCTGGATGAGGAAGTAATAATCATGATCAAAACAGTCTGAATCAGGGAGTTCCAGCATTTCCCCAGCCTGAAATTCTGAATGTCTTGATTTTCTTCTGTGCCAAGTCCCTTCCCTCTCTGCTGATCCTGGTCAGACTCAGTTTTCCTAATTTAAGTCTCATATGTTGATGGTCCCACACTGCTTCTCACTTCCGCCATCTCAGCCTGTTGCATGTGGCAAAAGTGACCATACCTGAATTGTATGTCTGGCTTGGGTGGCCCCATTAAGCTGGTTCGTTCACCCCACTGCACTTCCCCGTCCTCTAGCCCTGCCTGTACTGCTTCTTCTCAGCCCTTCGGCTCATGTTGATCTGCCTTGGTTTGAGTGTGCACCAGTCCAGCCCAGCCCGGGATGCTCGACCCTATAGCTCCACCTATGTCTATGTCTGCACTCTGTCTGCACCACAAACCTCCGGCCCTTCATTTGCACCTCATCCTTCCACACCTTCAGCTCTGTCAGGTATCTTTCTCCCTCTAGGTCAACCTTGATCCTCAGTCATTCTGGCTTTGCCACAGTCCTTTGGCACCTCAGCCGATCATTACTGCAGCTCCACCCTGCCCTCCAGGACCTTTGTCATTGCTCAGTCCCTTTAGTCTTCAGTCTCCACTTCTGCCATCTCCATCTTGGTCAGTCGTCTCCCTGGGTCTAGAGGCTAAGCCTCCCCCAAGTCTCCTCCTTCATTTGTCTTGGTTGTAGGCCTGCTCCTGTTCATTTTGCTGGAGGTTAACCTGGGGCCGTCATCCACTTGGCTCCACTGTGCTTCCTTGTCCCTCCAACTTTGCCTTGGTTAGCTGTCACCCTGTCTGCACCACAAAATTCTGGTCCTTCATCTGTGCCTCATTCTTCCACAACATCTGCTCTGACCGGTTCCTCTCTTTCTCCAGCTCCACCATGATCCTCAGTCACTCCAGCTCCACTGCAATCCTCTGGCACCCTGGTTCCACCTCAGCTGATCTTCAAAGCAGCTCTGCCCTCTGCTCTGTCCCTTCAGTCTTCAGTCTCCACCACTGCCAGCTTCATCTTGGTCAGTTACCTCCCTGGGTCCAGAGGTCAAACCTTCTCCAAGGCTCCCCCAAAACACCCTGTCAGCAGTTTGTCACCCCTCAGACCACTGTTGGTAAATTCTCACCACTCTAACTGGGATTATTTATGTGTTTTCATATGTGACCTATTTTACATGATAAATGCAGAATTTGGAAATTCTTCTGGGTTTCTTGATGCCATATGGGCTGATCGTTAGCAGTTACATGTGTATCCTGTGCAGAATGCACAAAAGCTTAAAAACTAGTGGAAAACACATAAACATATTTATATTAGTAGTAGAAAAGTATCTGAATTCATACATTTTTACTATAGATTCCTTAAAACTGAATCATCATATCTTGATTAGACAGAATGCTGCGACTTTTCACACGAGTCCACATGAAAGATACAACAGAGTCAAAAAAAAAAAATTCAGGATCAAGAGAGGAAAGAAAAGGTCAATCATCTAAAAGACAGAGTCTGATTTCACCACTAGTGCTAATGCAGGTATGAACATTAGAGAAACTGAAAGGGTCACAGTCTTATTGGGCTTGTTTTTGGTTCTTGGAATTTTCTTTATACACTTTAAGTAGGTTAGACTGAATGATACTATTACCGGGTAAGTAAATCTACAGTATCACTTACATTGTGCTCATGCTATATCTCTTTAATATGAATGCCATTTGGTTTGACATTTGAAGTTTGGCTCATGTGTTAATGTAAATCTCAAAATGTTGGTTCAGGTTCATCCAATAGAGGGCGCCACACAACAGAGTCAAAGGCCTAAGAGACTGTTACTATATTAGACCAGTTATTACCATAAATACCTGTTTTTTAGTTTTTAGCACGAAACATTTCTTTATTTTGTAGTTAATGCTTAAGAACAATTCTCAGCTTAATGTTTTAGGGATGTTTAGACTTTCACTTTTACTGAAAACACAGCAAAACAGACTGTATGTTTGACATACAAGGGCAAAGAGTACAGCTGGGATGATCTCTGAAGAACATCTCCTTAGAAGTGAAAGTGATTTTGCTAAGTAGGACATGTTTCCTGAATAAACATCCTTGTTGGTCCTTAGATCTATATTCCTATGAAGCAGTCAGATTTTAGGGTTGGGTTTCAGGCTAATGTTAGGGTTAGTCTTGTCATTTCAATGGCTAAAAAGTGCTAATGGCTAATGGTATACCTTAAGAGAAAAATGGAATATATATATATATATATATATATATATATATATTTATATATATATATGTATATGTATATATATGTATATGTATGTATATATATATATATATATATATATATATATAATAATATATATATGTATAATAACATATATATATATATATATATATACATACATATATATACACTAACGTTCAAAAGTTTGGGGTCAGTAAGACTTGTAATAGTCTTTAAAGAAGACTCTTATGCTCATCAAGGCTGCATTTATTTGATTAAAAATATAGAAAAAAACCCCAGTAATATTGCAAAATGTTTTTACAATATAAAATAATGTTTTTTTTTATTTTAACATACTTTAAAATAGAATTTATTCCTGTGATGAAAAGCTTAATTTTTATCAGGTGTTACTCCAGTCTTAAGTGTCACATGATCCTTCAGAAATCATTCTAATATGCGGATTTATTATTAGAATGATCAATGTTGGATAATATCAACAGTTGTGCTGCCAAATATTTTTTGGAACCTGTGATTTTGTTTTTTTCAGTATTCTTTCATGAATAACAAGTTAAAAAAGTACAGTGTTTATTCAAAATATAAATATTTTATAACAATGTAAATTATTTATTATTAACTTTTAATAAACTTTTAATTATTAACTTAATACATCCTTGGTGAATAAAAGTATTAATTACTTAAAAAAAAAAAAAAAAAAAAAAA
>VONZ01003180.1:0-26957 GCA_012976165.1 Labeo catla | reverse complement strand
CGATTGACCTTCGTTAACCTTGTCTAATGGGTGCTCAAACTTCATTGGCCGATGGCAGCCATGTTTTTTGAGATACGCCAATGTCCTCATAGACCCTTATGGCACATTGGACAGAGACACCGCATACCAATTTTCAAGTCGATCAGACCAACGATTGCATAGTTATAGTCATTTTTATGTTTTTGTCAGGCTTATAGCGCCACCAAGTGGTAGAACTGTGCATTTTTTTTTATTTGACCAAAGATTGAGCTTATACATACGTTTCCCAAGTTTGGTGAAGATATCTCATTTGGTTCATGAGTTATAGCCATTTTAGTAAAAATGGTCCTCCACCTGACAAACTTTTTGGGGCCCTTTCGCAATGATGAGTCGAATTTTGACATTTTTTTGATAATTATTGGTATTCACTGTCCAGAGAATATTTTGGCAGTGGTTTGGTTCCGATCCGGCGAAAAACCTAGGACTAGTTCGCAAAAGTAGGTTTTTCACATATTTGTGAATATGTAATAAATTACGTGATTGACAGCAATGGTTCCTGGGGCAAAGTTGCTCAGCATGAGGAGATCTATCATATGGTATGAAGTTCTAGTGTTTCTGTGATTATATGAGCATGTTATAGCAATTTAAGTCAATTTACTTTTGAAATTTCGTGTTTTTAAAGCCTTTTCAACTGTCATAGCGCCACCTACAGTCCGATCTCCATGAAATTTTACATGCTTGTTAAGAGTCATCTCACACATGTTTTTTTCCAACTTTTGTAAAGTTTTGAGTTTTTGTTTAGGTTTTATAGGCTTCTGGATATATGTGGCCACGCCCCTTTTGTAAATGACCCAGTTATAGCTAACCGAAGGACAAAATTCAACATTTTTTTGATAATTATTGATCTAGAGAGTCCAGAGAATATTACTGCAGTGGTTTGATCGAGATCGGGCAAAAAACCTAGGAGTAGTTCGCAAAAGTAGGTTTTTAACATATTTGTGAATAATTATTGCACGATTTGATTGACAGCAATGGTTCTTGAGGCAAAGTTTCTCGGCATGAGGAGATGTATCAAATGATATGCATATTGTGTGGATGTGTGAAACGCCACGCGATTACAGAGACAAAAAAGTCATTAGCGCCAACTAGTGGCCGATTTCTTTCAAAATTCTTACAGACCTTTAGGGCCTTGAGTCGAACATGCCCACCGAGTTTCGTTCTGATCGACCTCCGTTAACCTTGTCAAATAGGTGCTCAAAATTCATTGGCCAATGGCGGCCATGTTTTTTGAGATACGCCAATGTCCTCATAGACCCTTATGGCACATTGAACAGAGACACTGCATACCAATTTTCAGGTCGATCGGACCAACGCTTGCATAGTTATAGTCATTTTTATGTTTTTTCAGGCTTATAGCGCCACCAAGTGGCAGAGCTGTGTAATTTTTTTTATTTGACCAAAGATTGAGCTTATACACAAGTCTACCGAGTTTGGTGAAGATATCTCATTTGGTTCATGAGTCATAGCCATTTTAGTAAAAATGGCCCCCCCCCTGACAAACTTTTTGGGGCCCCTTCGCAACGATGAGTCAAAATTTCAACTTTTTTTTGATAATTATTGATATTCACTGTCCAGAGAACATTTCTGCACTGGTTTGGGTCTGATTGGGCGAAAAACCTAGGACTAGTTCGCAAAAGTAGGTTTTGGACAAATTTCAAAATGGCGGAAAAATTTGCATACCGGAAATGAAATCCGAGATAGCCATTTTGTTTTGATTGAGCCAAGGATTACAATGGTATAAGGCACTTGAGTCTAGGACAAATGGTCTAGGAGTTATGAGGGCTTTCGCGTCTTTGATCACTGTAGCGCCACCTTTAGGCCAATTTGGGAGAGACTTTGTCAGAACGTCCCCACGGGGAGCGCTACGTTCTGGCCAAATTTCAGCTCTCTAGGCCTTACAGTTTGGTCTGCACGATCAGTTTTAGCGGAGAAAAATAATAATAAAAAAAATCCAGACAATAACAATAGGGTTTCAGTGCTACGCACTCGAACCCCTAAATATAGCTGCAAGCAGCAATTACCGGGGTTCGAGCATTTAAGGCCTTTAAGGTGGTATGCAAAGTCGTTCAAAATTTGGAGATTATATATAAAGATCTAGTGTTTGTGTGAATATATGAGCATTTTTTTTAACAATTTGAGACCATTTACCATAGAAATCCTGTCTTTTTGAAGCTTATAGCGCCACCTATGGTCTGATCTCCATGAAACTTTTCATGATTGTTAAGAGTGATCTGACACATGTTCTCACCAATTTTCATAACATTTTGAGTTTATTCAATAAATAATTCGCTCAATCTAATGTGAAGTTTTACTAAATGTGATTTGAAATGTTATAACAGTGATTTAGTATCATCTTTGTATGAAATTAAAGCTTGAAACCATGAAAATGCACTGTTCTAGTCATTTCAGTGACCCATTAGTGGTCTTCTACTGCCATCTAGTGGTTATAGTTGCAATTTCACGACAGATCCATTATTTTTAAGCTTTATAACTGTTACATGGTCTTTTTGCCTAATGTCTATGAAATGTATGTTTGTTTAAAATCGTATGATGATGATTTTACTTAGGTTTGTGAAATTTTGTTTTCTTTTAGGTTTTATAGACTTTTGGGTACAGTAGCTCATGTTCATCTTATTAAGTGGCCCTGTTATCACTGTCCAAATGTAACTATTCAACATTTTTTAATATTAATTTATCTAGAGAGTCCAGAGAATGTTACTGCAGTGGTTTTATTGGTTTTGAGTCAAAAACCTAGGACTAGTTAAAAAAAAAAAAAAAGGTTTTATGAATAATATCAAATATTTAAAGAACAGTTGGATTGACAGCAATGGTCCTGGAGGCAAAGTTGTGCAGAATGAGGACATCTATCATATGATATGAAGATCTAGTGGTTGTGTGAATATATTTGCATGTTTTTAGCAAGTTGAGGCCAATTACCATAGAAATTTTGTTTTTGAAGCCTTTTTAACTGTTATAGTGCCACCTATGGTCTGATCTTCATGAAACTTTGCATGCCTGTTTAGCATCATAAAAGGCTGTGTGGATTTAAGATGTAGTCCAATGCAAAATATATGGCTAACACACTAAAACACATCCATGATGGAGAATACACTCACAAATAGAAATTAAATAGTTAAACTGTTATATTAATGTTCATTAAGCATTACTACACACACACACACACATTTTGTTGCACATAAGAGATTTGTGTATTAAATAGTAGGTGACAAAATGTTTAGTGCAAGTCTTTTTAAGATTTTATATATATTTTTTTTAGGTTTCACTGTAATCATAATCTTGTATTATTGTCAAATATGATATATGTGTTTAAATGAAGTGTTAAACTTTATCAAAATGTGATTTGAAATGTTATAACAGTGATTTAGTCTTTGCATGAATTGAAATGAATGGAAAACAATCTGTGAATAGCACTGTTCATTTCAATGAGCCATTAGTGGTCTTCTACTGCCATCTAGTGGTTATAGTTGTAATTTCATGACATTTTAAAGAGATGCATTGTTTTTAAGCTTTATAACTGTTACATTGCCTTTTTTTTGCCTGAAGTCTTTAAAATGCAGGCTTGCTTAGAATCATATGATGATGATTTGACTTAGGTTTGTGAAATTTTCTGTTCTTTTAGGTTTTATAGACTCGGGAACAGTAGATCATGATCTTATTTTTAAGTGGCTATCTAAATGGTAGGGATGTGACGAGACCAGTCGGATTTCACGAGATCTCGTGACAGTATCCTCCCACAACATTTTGCCATGTTTACATTAGAGCTGCACTATTAATCCTTAAAATATTGAGGTGTCGATTCAAACACCCACGCGATCTTATTCCTAAATGACAACGAGTTATCTATGTCTATTAGGACTGTTTCACATCGCCAGTGTCAGTGGAGCGTGAGAAGCAGGTTTTGTCGCTGCCATATTAATGAATCAGAAGGTCGGAGTAAATGTGAACGCAGAAAGAGCAACACAAACAGTCTTTTCAACCACATTATAATCATTATTTCTGTGTTACAGATATTTAAATAATAGAAGTACTGGGATAAAAGTTTATAGTTTGGGTATAAACACTTATTGTCTACAGTAGCGATAAAAACGAAAGTATTTTAACACGTGTATCTATTGTAAAGCTTATCCTCTTCCGCCAGGAGGTGGCGACAACTGCCCGTTTAAAAAAAAAGTATGTCATTAAATCATTCATTCAGGAGATTTCAATAGTCAAACAAGTCTTAATGAAGTGAGACACTGTCTCCTTTATTGAATGTTTTTTTTTTTATTTTGTTTAATTGACTATATGTTTTTAAAAGACTTAAGCAATGAACAGTTTGTCATTTGCCATTTACCATACACAGCTTGTGTTTTGAAGCCTTTTTAACTCTTATAGCGCCACCTATGGTCCGATCTTCGCGAAACTTTGCATGCTTGTTAAGAATCATCTGACACATGTTTTCACCAATTTTCGTAACGGTTTGAGTTTTTGTTTAGTTTTGATAGGCTTTTGGGTATATGTGGCCACGCCCCTGTTGTAAATGACCCTGTTATAGCTAACCGAAGGACAAAATTCAACATTTTTTTGATAATTATTGATCTAGAGAGTCCAGAGAATTGTGCTGCAGTGGTCTGCTCGAGATTGAGCGAAAAACCTAGGACTAGTTCACAAAAGTAGGTTTTTCACATATTTGTGAGTATTTAATGAACGACTTGAATGACAGCAATGGTTCTTGAAGCAAAGTTGTTCATCATAAGGAGATCTATCAAATGATATGAAGATCTAGTGTTTATGTGAATATACTAGCATTTATTTAGCCATTTGAAGCCATTTAGCATACACAGCTTGTGTTTTTGAAGCCTTTTTAACTGTTATAGCGCCACCTATGGTCTGATGTTCACGGAACTTTGCATGCTTGTTAAGAGTCATGTGACACATGTTTTCTCCAACTTTTGTAAAGTTTTGAGTTTTTGTTTAGGTTTTATAGGCTTTTGGATATGTGTGGCCACGCCCCTTTTCTAAATGACCCCGTTATAGCTAACCAAAGGACAAAATTCAACATTTTTTTGATCATTATTGATCTAGAGAGTCTGGAGAACTGTGCTGCAGTGGTTTGATCGAGATTGAGTGAAAAACCTAGGACTAGTTCGCAAAAGTAGGTTTTTCACATATTTGTGAATAATTAATGAACGGTTTGATTGACAGCAATGGTTCTTGAGGCAAAGTTGTTCATCATGAGGAGATCTATCCAATGATATGCATATTGTGTGGATGTGTGAAACACCACGTGATTACAGAGCCATAAAACTTATTAGCGCCAACTAGTGGCCGATTTGTTTCAAAATTCTTACAGACCTTTAGGGCCATGAGTCAAACATGCCCAGTGAGTTTCGTTCCGATCGGCCTCCGTTAACCTTGTCTAATGGGTGCTCAAACTTCGTTGGCCGATGGCGGCCATGTTTTTTGAGATACGCCAATGTCCTCATAGACCCTTATAGCACATTGGACAGAGACACTGCATACCAATTTTCAGGTCGATCAGACTAACGATTGCATAGTTATAGTCAATTTATGTTTTTTCAGGCTTATAGCGCCATCAAGTGGCAGAGCTGTGCAATTTTTGTTATTTGACCAAAGATTGAGCTTATACACATGTGTACCGAGTTTGGTGAAGATATCTCATTTGGTTCATGAGTTATAGCCATTTTAGTAAAAATGGTCCTCCACCTGACCAACTTTTTGGGGCCCCTTCGCAACGATGAGTCAAAATTTCAACTTTTTTTTGATAATTATTGATATTCAGTGTCCAGAGAACATTTCTGCACTGGTTTGGTTCCGATCGGGCGAAAAACCTAGGACTAGTTCGCAAAAGTAGGTTTCGGACATTCGGCCATTTTGAGGAAAAACCGGGCTTCGTACGAAAAATCTGCGCCAGTGCACTTTTGTGCGTATTGACCCAAGGATTGCAACGATGTAAATTTTTTGAGTCTACGACAAAAAATGTACGAGCTAGGGCCAAAAATGTAAAAAAAGTTAGTGTTTTGCGCTGTAGCGCCACCTTTAGGCCGATTGGGCCGGTTCTTTGCGCCTGAGTAGCGAGGAGGACTACTACCTTCTGACCAAGTTTCAGCTCTCTAGGCCTTACGGTTTGGGCTGCACGATCAGTTCTAGGGAAGAATAATAATAATAATAATAATAAATATAGCTGCAAGCAGCAATTACCGGGGTTCGAGCATTTAGGGCCTTTGAGGTGGTATGCAAATTTGTTCAGAATGAGGTGATATATCATACTAGATCTTACACGTACATCTGTGTTTGTGTGAATAGATGAGCATTTTTTAACAATTTGAGGCCATTTACCATAGAAATCTTGTTTTTAAAGCCTTTTTAACTGTTATTGCGCCACCTATGCTCCGATCTCCATGAAACTTTGCATGCTTGTTAAGAATCATCTGACACATGTTATCACCAATTTTCGTAAAGTTTTGAGTTTTCATTTTGGTTTTATAAGCTTTTGGGTATATGTGGCCACGCCTCTTTTGTAAATGGCCCCATTACAGATAACTAAAGGACAAAATTCAACATTTTTTTAATAATTATTGATCTAGAGAGTCCAGAGAACATTACTGCAGTGGTTTGATCGAGATTAAGCGAAAAACCTAGGACTAGTTCGCAAAAGTACGTTTTTAGCATATTTGTGAATCTTTAATGAACGATTTGATTGACAGCAACGGTTCTTGAGGCAAAGTTGTTCATCATGAGGATATTGATCAAATGATATGCATATTGTGTAGATGTGTGAAACGCCACGCGTTTACAGATCCAAAAAAGTCGTTAGCGCCAACTAGTGGCCGATTTCTTTCAAAATTCTTACAGACCTTTAGGGCCATGAGTCGAACATGCCCACCGAGTTTTGTTCTAATCGACCTCCGTTAACCTTGTCAAATAGGTGCTCAAACTTCATTGGCCAATGGCGGCCATGTTTTTTGAGATACGCCAATGTCCTCATAGACACTTGTGCCCCTTTGGTCCAAGAGACTGCATACTAATTTTCAAGTCAATCGGACTAACGGCGGTGTATTTATAGCCAATAATATGTTTTTTCAGTTTTATAGCGCCACCAAGTGGTCAAGCTCCACATTTTTTTTTGATTTGACCAAAGATTAAGCTTATACATATGTGTACCAAGTTTGGTGAAGATATCTCATTCCTTTCAAAAGTTATAGCCATTTTAGTAAAAGGGGCCCCGTCACTTTGGAACGTTTTGGTGGCCCTTTGTGACCGTGAGTGAAAAGTTCAACTTTTTTTTGATAATTATTGATATTCAGTGTCCAGAGAATATTTCTGCACTGGTTTGGTTCCGATTGGGTGAAAAACCTAGGACTAGTTCGCAAAAGTAGGTTTCGGATTCATGTCCATTTTTCGGGGTCAACCGTGCGTCGCAGCTCAAAAATTTTGCCCTCCACTTTTGTTCGGGCTGACCTAAGGAACGCAACGATGTAAAGTTTTTGAGTCTGCGACAAGCGGTTTACGAGCTTAGGCCAATAAACTGATAAATTTTAGTTTTTTGCGCTGTAGCGCCACCTTTAGGCCGATTAGGCTCAGTCTTTGTCAGAATGTCCCCACAGGGAGCTCTACCTTCTGGCCAAGTTTCAAGTTTCTAGGCCTTACGGTTTGGGCTGCCCATTCAGTTTTATGGGGAAAAAAAAATTATCCTAACAAATACAAATAGATAATATAGCTGCAAGCAGCAATTACCGGGGTTCGAGCATTTAAGGCCTTTGAGGTGGTATGCACATTTGTTCAGAATGAGACGATATATATCATACAGATGTAAATGTAAGATCTAGTGTTTGTGTGAATAGATGAGCATTTTTTAACAATTTGAGGCCATTTACCATAGAAATCTTGTTTTTAAAGCCTTTTTAACTGTTATAGCGCCACCTATGCTCCGATCCCCATGAAACTTTGCATGCTTGTTAAGAATCATCTGACACATGTTTTTACCAATTTTCGCAAAGTTTTGAGTTTTCGTGTAGGTTTTATAGGCTTTTGGGTATATGTGGCCACACCCCTTTACTAAATGACCCCGTTATAGCTACCCAAAGGACAAAATTCAACATTTTTTTGATAATTATTGATCTAGAGAGTCCAGAGAATATTACTGCAGTGGTTTGATCGAGATTAAGCGAAAAACCTAGGACTAGTTCGCAAAAGTAGGTTTTTAACATATTTGTGAATATTTAATGAATGATTTGATTGACAGCAATGGTTCTTGAGGCAAAGTTGTTCATCATGAGGAGATCTATCAAATGATATGCATATTGTGTGGATGTGTGAAACACCACGTGATTACAGAGGCAAAAAACTTGTTAGCGCCAACTAGTGGCCGATTTCTTTCAAAATTCTTACAGACCTTTAGGGCCATGAGTCAAACATGCCCAGTGAGTTTCGTTCCGATCGGCCTCCGTTAACCTTGTCTAATAGGTGCTCAAACTTCATTGGTTGATGGTGGCCATGTTTTTTGAGATACGCAAATGTTCTCATAGACCCTTATGGCACATTGGACAGAGACACTGCATACCAATTTTCAGGTTGATTGGAATGACGGTTGCGAAGTTATAGCCATTTTTATGTTTTTTCTCTATTATAGCGCCACCAAGTGGTCAAGCTCCGCAATTTTTTGGATTTGACCAAAGGCTGAGATTTTACATAGGTGTTCTGAGTTTGGTGATGATATGTCATTCTGTTCCAAAGTTATAGCCATTTTACTAAAAGTTGCCCCGCCTCTTTTGAACCTTTTGATGCCCCTTTGCGACCGTGAGTCAAAAGTAAATTTTGTTTTTGATAATTATTAATCTAGGGAGTCTGGAGAACTGTGCTGCAGTGGTTTGATCGAGATTGAGTGAATAACCTAGGACTAGTTCGCAAAAGTAGGTTTTTCACATATTTGTGAATATGTAATAAACGACTTGATTGATATCAAAGGTTCTTGAGGCAAAGTTGCTCAGCATGAGGAGATCTATCATATGGTATGAAGTTCTAGTGTTTCTGTGATTATATGAGCATGTTATAGCAGTTTAAGGCAATTTACTTTTGAAATTTCGTGTTGTTGAAGGCTTTTTAACTGTCATAGCGCCACCTATAGTCCGATCTCCATGAAATTTTACATGCTTGTTAAGAGTCATCTGACACATGTTTTCTCCAACTTTTGTAAAGTTTTGAGTTTTTGTTTAGGTTTGATAGGCTTTTGGATATATGTGGCCACGCCCCTTTTCTAAATGACCCCGCTATAGCTACCCAAAGGATAAAATTCAACATTTTTTTGATAATTATTGATCTAGAGAGTCTGGAGAACTGCGCTGCAGTGGTTTGATCGAGATTGAGTGAAAAACCTAGGACTAGTTCGCAAAAGTAGGTTTTTCACATATTTGTGAATAATTAGTGAACGGTTTGATTGACAGCAATGGTTCTTGAGGCAAAGTTGCTCAGCATGTGGAGATCTATCAAATGATATGCATATTGTGGGGATGTGTGAAACGCCACGCGAGTGAGGCATGTTAGAGAGGCAAAAAAGTCGTTAGCGCCAACTAGTGGCCGATTTCTTTCAAAATTCTTACAGACCTTTAGGGCCATGAGTCGAACAGGCCCAGTGAGTTTCGTTCCGATTGACCTTCGTTAACCTTGTCTAATGGGTGCTCAAACTTCATTGGCCGATGGCAGCCATGTTTTTTGAGATACGCCAATGTCCTCATAGACCCTTCTGGCACATTGGACAGAGACACTGCATACCAATTTTCAGGTCGATCGGACTAACGATTGCATAGTTATAGTCATTTTATTGTTTTTCAGGCTTTTAGCGCCACCAAGTGGCAGAGCTGTGCAATTTTTTTTATTTGACCAAAGATTGAGCTTGTACATAAGTGTGTCAAGTTTCGTAACGATATGCCATTTGTTCCTGAGTTATAGCCATTTTAGTAAAAATGGTCCTCCACCTGACAAACTTTTTGGGGCCCCTTCGCAACGATGAGTCAAAATTTCAACTTTTTTTTGATAATTATTGATATTCAGTGTCCAGAGAACATTGCTGCACTGGTTTGGTTCCGATCGGGCGAAAAACCTAGGACTAGTTCGCAAAAGTAGGTTTCGGACATTCGGCCATTTTGCGGAAAAACCGGGCTTCGTACGAAAAATCTGCGCCAGTGCACTTTTGTGCGTATGGACCCAAGGATTGCAACGATGTAAATTTTTTGAGTCTACGACAAAAAATGTACGAGCTAGGGCCAAAAATGTAAAAAAAGTTAGTTTTTTGCGCTGTAGCGCCACCTTTAGGCCGATTGGGCCGGTTCTTTGCGCCTGAGTAGCGAGGAGGACTACTACCTCCTGACCAAGTTTCAGCTCTCTAGGCCTTACGGTTTGGGCTGCACGATCAGTTCTAGGGAAGAATAATAATAATAATAATAATAATAATAATAATAATAATAATAAAAAAAATCCTAACAATTACAATAGGGTTTCAGCGCTACGCGCTCGAACCCCTAAATATAGCTGCAAGCAGCAATTATCGGGGTTCGAGCAAATAAGGCCTTTAAGGTTATGTGGATTTAAGATGTAGTCCAACGCAAAATATATGGTTAAACACACACTAAAACACATCCATGATGGAGAATACACTCACAAACACAGAAATTAAATAGTTAAACTGTTATATTAATGTTCATTGAGCATTACTGCTTTTACACACACAGACATAATTTGTTGCACCTTGAAGATTTGTGTAATAAATGGTAGGTGACAAAATGTTTAGTGCAAATATTGTCTTTAAGATTTTATATATCATTTTCAGGTTTCGCTGTAATCATAATCTTGTATTATTGTCAAATATGATATATCTGTATAATTTAAGTGTTAAACTTTGACTAAATGTGATTTGAAATGTTGTAACAGTGATTTAGTTTATGTATAAATTGAAATTAATTGAAAACAAGCCATGAAATGCACTGTTGTAGTCTGTTTAATGATGCATTAATGGTCTTCTACTGCCATCTAGTGGTTAAAGTTGCAATTTCATGGCGTTTTAAAAAAAGGATGCATTGTTTTAAGTTTCTAACTGTAAATTTGCCTTTTTTGCCTTATGTTGATAAAATTGTATGCTTCTTCAGAATCATATGATAATGATTTTACTTAGGTTTGTGAAATTTTGTTTTCTTTTAGGATTTATAGATTTTTGGGTACAGTAGATCATGATCTTATTATTAAGAGGTGCTGTTTTTACTGACTAAATGCAAATGTTCAACATTTTTTTGATAATTGTTGATCTAGAGGGTCCAGAGAATGTTACTACAGTGATTTTATGTATTTTGAGTTTAAAACCTAGGACTAGTTTACAAAAGTAGGTTTTTTTTTTTAAATAATATAACATATTTAAAGAATAGTTGGATTGACAGCAATGGTCCTGGAGGCAAAGTTGTTCAGAATGAGGACATCTATATCATATGATATGAAGATCTAGTGGTTGTGTGAATATATTTGCATGTTTTTAGCAAGTTGAGGCCAATTACCATAGAAATTTTGTTTTTGAAGCCGTTTTAAACTGTTATAGTGCCACCTTCATGAAACTTTGCATGCCTGTTTAGCATCATAAAAGGTTGTGTGGATTTAAGATGTAGTCCAATGTAAAATATATGGCTAACACAATAAAACACATCCATGATGGAGAATACACTCACAAACAGAAATTAAATAGTTAAACTGTTATATTGATGTTCATTAAGCATTACTACACACACACACACACACACACACACATTTTGTTGCACGTAAGAGATTTGTGTATTAAATGGTAGGTGACAAAATGTTTAGTGCAAGTCTTTTTAAGATTTTATATATAGTTTTCAGGTTTCACTGTAATCATAATCTTGTATTATTGTCAAATATGATATATGTGTTTAAATGAAGTGTTAAACTTTGACTAAATGTGATTTGAAATGTTATATAGTGATTTAGTCTTTGCATGAATTGAAATGAATGGAAAATCTGTGAATAGCACTGTTCATTTCAATGAGGCATTAGTGGTCTTCTACTGCCATCTAGTGGTTATAGTTGTAATTTCATGACATTTTAAAGAGCGATGCATAGTTTTTGAGCTTTATAACTGTTACATTGCCTTTTTTTGCCTGATGTCTTTAAAATGCAGGCTTGTTTAGAATCATATGATGATGATTTGACTTAGGTTTGTGAAATTTTCTTTTCTTTTAGGTTTTATAGACTCCGGTACAGTAGATCATGATCTTATTATTAAGTGGCTATCTAAATGGTAGGGATGTGACGAGACCAGTCGGATTTCACAAGATCTCGTGACAGTATCCTCCCACAACATTTTGCCATGTTTACATTAGAGCTGCACTATTAATCCTTAAAATATTGAGGTGTCGATTCAAACACCCACGCAATCTTATTCCTAAATGACAACGAGTTATCTATGTCTATTAGGACTGTTTCACATCGCCAGTGTCAGTGGAGCGTGAGAAGCAGGTTTTGTCGCTGCCCATATTAATGAATCAGAAGGTCGGAGTAAATGTGAACGCAGAAAGAGCAACACAAACAGTCTTTTCAACCACATTATAATCATTATTTAGGTGTTACATATATTTAAATAATAGAAGTACTGGGATAAAAGTTTATAGTTTGGGTATAAACACTTATTGTCTACAGTAGCGATCAAAACGTAAGTATTTTAACAGGTGTATCTATTGTAACGCTTATCCTCTTCCGCCAGGAGGTGGCGACAAATGCCCGTTTAAAAAAAAAGTATGTCATTGAATCATTCATTCAGGAGATTTCAATAGTCAAACAAGTCTTAATGAAGTGAGACACTGTCTCGTTTATTGAATGTTTTTTTTTTTAATTTTGTTTAAATGAATATATGTTTTTAAAAGACTTAAGCAATGAACAGTTTGTCATTTGCCATTTACCATACACAGCTTGTGTTTTTGAAGCCTTTTTAACTGTTATAGCGCCACCTATGGTCCGATCTTCACGAAACTTTGCATGCTTCTTAAGAGTCATCTGACACATGTTTTCTTCAACTTTTGTAAAGTTTTGAGTTTTTGTTTAGGTTTTATAGGCTTTTGGATATATGTGACCACGCCCCTTTTCTAAATGACCCCGTTATAGCTAACCAAAGGACAAAATTCTACATTTTTTTGATAATTATTGATCTAGAGAGTCTGGAGAAGTGCGCTGCAGTGGTTTGATCGAGATTGAGTGAAAAACCTAGGACTAGTTCGCAAAAGTAGGTTTTTCACATATATGTCAATAATTAATGAACGATTTGATTGACAGCAATGGTTCTTGAGGCAAAGTTGTTCATCATGAGGAGATCTATCAAATGATATGCATATTGTGTGGATGTGTGAAACACCACGTGATTACAGAGCCATAAAACTCGTTAGCGCCAACTAGTGGCCGATTTCTTTCAAAATTCCTACAGACCTTTAGAGCCATGAGTCGAACATGGCCAGTGAGTTTCGTTCTGATTGACCTTCGTTAACCTTGTCTAATAGGACCTCAAACTTCGTTGGTCGATGGCGGCCATGTTTTTTTAGATACGCCAATGTTCTCATAAACCCTTATGGCACATTGGACAGAGACACTGCATACCAATTTTTCAGGTTGATTGGACTGACGGTAGAGAAGTTATAGCCATTTTTATGTTTTTTCTCTATTATAGCGCCACCAAGTGGTCAAGCTCCGCAATTTTTTGGATTTGACCAAAGGCTGAGGTTTTACATATGTGTTCTGAGTTTGGTGATGATATGTCATTCTGTTCCAAAGTTATAGCCTTTTTACTAAAAGTGGCCCCGCCTCTTGTGAAGGTTTTGGCGCCCCTTTGCGACTGTGAGTGAAAAGTTAAACTTTTTTTTGATAATTATTGATCTAGGGAGTCTGGAGAACTGTGCTGCAGTGGTTTGATCGAAATCGAGTGAATAACCTAAGACTAGTTTGCAAAAGTGGGTTTTTCACATATTTGTGAATATGTAATAAATGACTTGATTGACAGCAATGGTTCTTGAGGCAAAGTTGCTCAGCATGAGGAGATCTATCATATGGTATGAAGTTCTAGTGTTTCTGTGATTATATGAGCATGGTATAGCAATTTAAGGCAATTTACTTTTGAAATTTCATGTTGTTAAAGCCATTTTAACTGTCATAGCGCCACCTATGGTCCGATCCCCATGAAATTTTACATGCTTTTTAAGAGTCATGTGACACATGTTTTCTCCAACTTTTGGGAAGTTTTGAGTTTCTGTTTAGGTTTTTTAGGCTTTTGGGTATATGTGGCCACGCCCCTTTTCTAAATGACCCCGTTATAGCTAACCGAAGGACAAAATTCAACATGTTTTTGATAATTATTGATCTAGAGAGTCTGGAGAACTCCGCTGCAGTGGTTTGATCGAGATTGAGCGAAAAACCTAGGACTAGTTCGCAAAAGTAGGTTTTTAACATATTTGTTAATAATTAATGAATGATTTGATTGACAGCAATGGTTCTTGAGGCAAAGTTGCTCAGCATGTGGAGATCTATTAAATGATATGCATATTGTGTGGATGTGTGAAACACCACGTGAGTGAGGCACGTTACAGAGTCAAAAAACTCGTTAGCGCCAACTAGTGGCCGATTTCTTTCAAAATTCTTACAGACCTTTAGGGCCTTGAGTCGAACATGCCCACCGAGTTTCGTTCTGATCGGCCTCCGTTAACCTTGTCAAATAGGTGCTCAAACTTCATTGGCCAATGGCGGCCATGTTTTTTGAGATACGCCAATGTCCTCATAGACCCTTATGGCACATTGGACAGAGACACTGCATACCAATTTTCAGGTCGATCGGACCAACAATTGCATAGTTATAGTCATTTTTATGTTTTTTCAGGCTTACAGCGCCACCAAGTGGCAGAGCTGTGCAATTTTTTTTATTTGACCAAAGATTTAGCTTATACATATGTATACCAAGTTTGGTGAAGATATCTCATTTGGTTCATGAGTTATAGCCATTTTAGTAAAAAAGGCCCCCGCCCTTACAAACTTTTTGGGGCCCTTTCGCAATGATGAGTCAAAATTTAAGATTTTTTTGATAATTATTGATATTCACTGTCCAGACAACATTTCTGCACTGGTTTGGTTCCGACCGGGCGAAAACCCTAGGACTAGTTCGCAAGAGTAGGTTTCGGATACAACACCATTTTGCGGAAAAACCGGGCTTCGTACGAAAAATCTGCGCCAGTGCACTTTTGTTCGCCTTGACCCAAGGATTGCAACGATGTAAAGTTTTTGAGCCTACGACAAAAATTGTACGAGCTATGGCCAAAAATGTAAAAAAAGTTAGTTTTTTGCGCTGTAGCGCCACCTTTAGGCCGATTACGGCGAGACTTTGATAGATTCGTTCATCGGGGAGCTCTACGTTCTGGCCAAATTTCAGGTCTCTAGGCCTTACGGTTTGGTCTGCACGATCAGTTTTAGCGGAGAAAAATAATAATAATAAAAAAAATCCTTACAATTACAATAGGGTTTCAGCACTACGCACTCGAACCCCTAAATATAGCTGCAAGCAGCAATTACCGGGGTTCGAGCATTTAAGGCCTTTGAGGTGGTATGCAAATTTGTTCAGAATGAGGTGATATATCATACAGACAGAAGTGTAAGATCTAGTGTTTGTGTGAATAGATGAGCATTTTTTAACAATTTGAGGCCATTTACCATAGAAATCTTGTTTTTAAAGGCTTTTTAACTGTTATAGCGCCACCTATGCTCCGATCTCCATGAAACTTTGCATGCTTGTTAAGAATCATCTGACACATGATTGCTCCAATTTTCATAACGTTTTGAGTTTTTGTTTAGGTTTTATAGGCTTTTGGATATATGTGGCCACTCCCCTTTTGTAAATGACCCCGTTATAGCTAACCAAAGGACAAAATTCAACATGTTTTTGATAATTATTGATCTAGAGAGTCCAGAGAACATTACTGCAGTGGTTTGATCGAGATTGAGTGAAAAACCTAGGACTAGTTCGCAAAAGTAGGTTTTTCACATATTTGTGAATAATTAATGAACGGTTTGATTGACAGCAATGGTTCTTGAGGCAAAGTTGTTCATCATGAGGAGATCTATCAAGTGATATGCATATTGTGTGGATGTGTGAAACACCACGTGATTACAGAGGCAAGAAATTCGTTAGCGCCAACTAGTGGCCGATTTCTTTTAAAATTCTTACAGACCTTTAGGACCATGAGTCGAACATGCCCAGTGAGTTTTGTTCCGATCGGCCTCAGTTAACCTTGTCTAATAGGTGCTCAAAATTCATAGGTCGATGGCGGCCATGTTTTTTGAGATACGCCAATGTTCTCATAGACCCTTATGGCACATTGGACAGAGACACTGCATACCATTTTTCAGGTTGATTGGACTGACGGTTGCGACGTTATAGCCATTTTTATATTTTTTCTCTATTATAGCGCCCCCAAGTGGTCAAGCTCCGCAATTTTTTGGATTTGACCAAAGGCTGAGCTTTTACATAAGTGTTCTGAGTTTGGTGATGATATGTCATTCTGTTCCAAAGTTATAGCCTTTTTACTAAAAGTGGCCCCGCCTCTTTTGAACGTTTTGGCGCCCCTTTGCGACTGTGAGTCAAAAGTTTAACTTTTTTTTCATAATTATTGATCTAGGGAGTCTGGAGAACTGTGCTGCAGTGGTTTGATCGAGATCGAGTGAATAACCTAGGACTAGTTGGCAAAAGTGGGTTTTTCACATATTTGTGAATATGTAATAAACGACTTGATTGACAGCAATGGTTCTTGAGGCAAAGTTGCTCAGCATGAGCAGATCTATCATATGGTATGAAGTTCTAGTGTTTCTGTGATTATATGAGCATGTTATAGCAATTTAAGGCAATTTACTTTTGAAATTTCGTGTTGTTGAAGCCTTTTTAACTGTCATAGCGCCACCTATGGTCCCATCTCCATGAAATTTTACATGCTTGTTAAGAGTCATCTGACACATGTTTTCTCCAACTTTTGTAAAGTTTTGAGTTTTTGTTTAGGTTTGATAGGCTTTTGGGTATATGTGGCCACGCCCTTTTCTAAATGACCCCGTTATAGCTACCCAAAGGACAAAATTCCACATTTTTTTGATAATTATTGATCTAGAGAGTCTGGAGAACTGCGCTGCAGTGGTTTGATAGAGATTGAGCGAAAAACCTAGGACTAGTTCGCAAAAGTAGGTTTTTCACATATTTGTGAATAATTATTGAATGATTTGATTGACAGCAATGGTTCTTGAGGCAAATTTGCTCAGCATGTGGAGATCTATCAAATGATATGCATATTGTGTGGATGTGTGAAACGCCACGCGAGTGAGGCATGTTAGAGAGGCAAAAAAGTCGTTAGCGCCAACTAGTGGCCGATTTCTTTCAAAATTCTTACAGACCTTTAGGGCCATGAGTCGAACATGCCCAGTGAGTTTCGTTCAGATTGACCTTCGTTAACCTTGTCTAATGGGTGCTCAAACTTCATTGGCCGATGGCAGCCATGTTTTTTGAGATACGCCAATGTCCTCATAGACCCTTATGGCACATTGGACAGAGACACTGCATAGCAATTTTCAGGTCGATCGGACTAACGATTGCATAGTTATAGTCATTTTATTGTTTTTCAGGCTTTTAGCGCCACCAAGTGGCAGAGCTGTGCAATTTTTTTTATTTGACCAAAGATTGAGCTTGTACATAAGTGTGTCAAGTTTAGTAACGATATGCCATTTGGTTCCTGAGTTATAGCCATTTTAGTAAAAATGGTCCTCCACCTGACAAACTTTTTGGGGCCCCTTCGCAACGATGAGTCAAAATTTCAACTTTTTTTTGATAATTATTGATATTCAGTGTCCAGAGAACATTTCTGCACTGGTTTGGTTCCGATCGGGCGAAAAACCTAGGACTAGTTAACAAAAGTAGGTTTCGGACATTCGGCCATTTTGCGGAAAAACCGGGCTTCGTACGAAAAATCTGCGCCAGTGCACTTTTGTGCGTATTGACCCAAGGATTGCAACGATGTAAATTTTTTGAGTCTACGACAAAAAATGTACGAGCTAGGGCCAAAAATGTAAAAAAATTTAGTTTTTTGCGCTGTAGCGCCACCTTTAGGCCGATTGGGCCGGTTCTTTGCGCCTGAGTAGCGAGGAGGACTACTACCTTCTGACCAAGTTTCAGCTCGCTAGGCCTTACGGTTTGGGCTGCACGATCAGTTCTAGGGAAGAATAATAATAATAATAATAATAATAATAATAATAATAATAATAAAAATCCTAACAATTACAATAGGGTTTCAGCGCTACGCGCTCGAACCCCTAAATATAGCTGCAAGCAGCAATTACCGGGGTTCGAGCATTTAAGGCCTTTGAGGTGGTATGCAAAGTTGTTCAGAATGAGGGGATATATCATACAGATGTAAGTGTAAGATGTAGTGTTTGTGTGAATAGATGAGCATTTTTTAACAATTTGAAGCCATTTACCATAGAAATCTTGTTTTTAAAGCCTTTTTAACTGTTATTGCGCCACCTATGCTCCGATCTCCATGAAACTTTGCATGCTTGTTAAGAATCATCTGACACATGTTTTGTCCAATTTTCATAACGTTTCGAGTTTTCGTTTTGGTTTTATAAGCTTTTGGGTATATGTGGCCACGCCCCTATTGTAAATGGCCCTATTACAGCTAACCGAAGGACAAAATTCAACATTTTTTTGATAATTATTGATCTAGAAAGTCCAGAGAATATGACTGCAGTGGTTTGATCGAGATTGAGTGAAAAACCTAGGACTAGTTCGCAAAAGTAGGTTTTTGACATATTATTGAATAATTAATGAACGGTTTGATTGACAGCAATGGTTCTTGAAACAAAGTTGTTCATCATGAGGAGATCTATCAAATGATATGCATATTGTGTGGATGTGTGAAACACCACGTGATTACAGAGCCATAAAACTTGTTAGCGCCAACTAGTGGCCGATTTGTTTCAAAATTCTTACAGACCTTTAGGGCCATGAGTCAAACATGCCCAGTGAGTTTCGTTCCGATCGGCCTCCGTTAACCTTGTCTAATAGGTGCTCAAATTTCATTGGTCGATTGCGGCCATGTTTTTTGAGATACGCCAATGTCCTTATAGACCCTTATGCCGCATTGGACTAAGACACTGCATACCAATTTTCAAGTCGATCGGCCCAACGATTGCATAGTTATAGTCATTTTTATGTTTTTTCAGGCTTATAGCGCCACCAAGTGGTAGAACTGTGCAATTTTTTTTTGTTTGACCAAAGGCTGAGCTTTTACACATGTGTTCTGAGTTTGGTGATGATATGTCATTCTGTTCCAAAGTTATAGCCATTTTACTAAAAGTGGCCCCACCTCTTTTGAACGTTTTGGTGCCCCTTTGCGACTGTGAGTCAAAAGTTTAACTTTCTTTTGATAATTATTGATCTAGGGAGTCTGGAGAACTGTGCTGCAGTGGTTTGATCGAGATCGAGTGAATAACCTAGGACTAGTTCGCAAAAGTAGGTTTTTCACATATTTGTGAATATGTAATAAACGACTTGATTGATATGAAAGGTTCTTGAGGCAAAGTTGCTCAGCATCAGGAGATCTATCATATGGTATGAAGTTCTAGTGTTTCTGTGATTATATGAGCATGTTATAGCAATTTAAGGCAATTTACTTTTGAAATTTCGTGTTGTTGAAGGCTTTTTAACTGTCATAGCGCCACCTATAGTCTGATCTCCATGAAATTTTACATGCTTGTTAAGAGTCATCTGCCACATGTTTTCTCCAACTTTTGTAAAGTTTTGAGTTTTTGTTTAGGTTTGATAGGCTTTTGGATATATGTGGCCACGCCCCTTTTCTAAATGACCCCGTTATAGCTACCCAAAGGACAAAATTCCACATTTTTTTGATAATTATTGATCTAGAGAGTCTGGAGAACTGCGCTGCAGTGGTTTGATCGAGATTGAGTGGAAAACCTAGGACTAGTTCGCAAAAGTAGGTTTTTGACATATTTGTGAATAATTAGTGAACGGTTTGATTGACAGCAATGGTTCTTGAGGCAAAGTTGCTCAGCATGTGGAGATCTATCAAATGATATGCATATTTTGTGTATGTGTGAAACGCCACGCGAGTGAGGCATGTTACAGAGGCAAAAAACTCGTTAGCGCCAACTAGTGGCCGATTTGTTTCAAAATTCTTACAGACCTTTAGGGCCATGAGTCGAACATGCCCAGTGAGTTTAGTTCCGATTGACCTTCGTTAACCTTGTCTAATGGGTGCTCAAAATTCATTGGCCGATGGCGGCCATGTTTTTTGAGATACGCCAATGTCCTCATAGACCCTTATGACACATTGGACAGAGACACTCCATACCAATTTTCAGGTCGATCAGACTAACGATTGCATAGTTATTGCATTTTTATGTTTTTTCAGGCTTATAGCGCCATCAAGTGGCAGAGCTGTGCAATTTTTTTTATTTGACCAAAGATTAAGCTTATACACATGTGTACCGAGTTTGGTGAAGATATCTCATTTGGTTCATGAGTTATAGCCATTTTAGTAAAAATGGTCCTCCACCTGACAAACTTTTTGGGGCCCCTTCGCAACGATGAGTCAAAATTTCAACTTTTTTTTTGATAATTATTGATATTCAGTGTCCAGAGAACATTTCTGCACTGGTTTGGTTCCGATCGGGCGAAAAACCTAGGACTAGTTCGCAAAAGTAGGTTTAGGACATTCGGCCATTTTGCGGAAAAACCGGGCTTCGTACGAAAAATCTGCGCCAGTGCACTTTTGTGCGTATTGACCCAAGGATCGCAACGATGTAAAGTTTTTGAGTCTACGACAAAAAATATACGAGCTAGGGCCAAAAATGTAAAAAAAGTTAGTTTTTTGCGCTGTAGCGCCACCTTTAGGCCGATTGGGGCGGTTCTTTGCGCCTGAGTAGCGAGGGTGACTACTACCTTCTGACCAAGTTTCAGCTCTCTAGGCCTTACGGTTTGGGCTGCACGATCGGTTCTAGGGAAGAATAATAATAATAATAATAATAATAATAATAATAATAAAAAAAATCCTAACAATTACAATAGGGTTTCAGCGCTACGCGCTCGAACCCCTAAATATAGCTGCAAGCAGCAATTACCGGGGTTCGAGCATTTAAGGCCTTTAAGGTGCTATGCAAAGTTTTTCAAAATGAGATTTGTCATATGATATGAAGATCTAGTGTTTGTGTGAATATATGAGCATTTTTTTAGCAATTTGAGATCATTTACCATAGAAATCCAGTGTTTTTGAAGCTTATAGTGCCACCTATTGTCCAATCTTCACGAAACTTTGCATGCTTGTTAAGAGTAATCTGACACATGTTCTTACCAATTTTCGGAAAGTTTTGAGTTTTTGTTTAGGTTTTATAGGCTTTTGTGTATATGTGGCCACACCCCTTTTCTAAATGACCCCTTTGTAGCTAACCAAAGGACAAAATTCCAGATTTTTTTGATAATTATTGATCTAGAGAGTCTGGAGAACTCCGCTGCAGTGGTTTGATCGAGATTGAGCGAAAAACCTAGGACTAGTTCTCAAAAGTAGGTTTTTAACATATTTGTGAATAATTAATGAACGATTTGATTGACAGCAACGGTTCTTGAGGCAAAGCTTCTTGGCATGAGGAGATCTATCAAATGATATGCATATTGTGTAGATGTGTGAAACGCCACGCGATTACAGATTCAAAAAATTCTTTAGCGCCAACTAGTGGCCGATTTCTTTCAAAATTCTTACAGACCTTTAGGGCCATGAGTCGAACATGCCCACCGAGTTTCGTTCCAATCAACCTCCGTTAACCTTGTCTAATGGGTGCTCAAACTTCATTGGCCAATGGCGGCCATGTTTTTTGAGATACGCCAATGTCTTCATAGACACGTGTGCCCCTTTGGTCCAAGAGACTGCATACCAATTTTCAAGTCAATCGGACTAACGGCGGTGTATTTATAGCCAATAATATGTTTTTTCAGTTTTATAGCGCCACCAAGTGGTCAAGCTCCGCAATTTTTTTGATTTGACCAGAGATTAAGCTTATACATATGTGTACCAAGTTTGGTGAAGATATCTCATTCCTTTCAAAAGTTATAGCCATTTTAGTAAAAGTGGCCCCGTCACTTTGGAACGTTTTGGTGGCCCGTTGTGACCGTGAGTGAAAAGTTCAACTTTTTTTTGATAATTATTGATATTCAGTGTCCAGAGAATATTTCTGCACTGGTTTGGTTCCGATTGGGTGAAAAACCTAGGACTAGTTCGCAAAAGTAGGTTTCGGATTCACGTCCATTTTTCAGGGTCAACCGTGCGACGCAGCTCAAAAATTTCACACTCCACTTTTGTTCGGGCTGACCCAAGGAACGCAACGATGTAAAGTTTTTGAGTCTACGACAAACGGTTTACGAGCTTAGGCCAATAAACTGATAAATTTTAGTTTTTTTCGCTGTAGCGCCACCTTTAGGCCGATTAGGCTCAGTCTTTGTCAGAATGTCCCCACAGGGAGCTCTACCTTCTGGCCAAGTTTCAAGTCTCTAGGCCTTACGGTTTGGGCTGCCCATTCAGTTTTATGGGGAAAAAAAAATTATCCTAACAAATACAAATAGATAATATAGCTGCAAGCAGCAATTATCGGGGTTCGAGCAAATAAGGCCTTTAAGGTTATGTGGATTTAAGATGTAGTCCAACGCAAAATATATGGCTAAACACACACTAAAACACATCCATGATGGAGAAAACACTCACAAACACAGAAATTAAATAGTTAAACTGTTATATTAATGTTCATTAAGCATTACTGCTTTTACACACACAGACATAATTTGTTGCACCTTGAAGATTTGTGTAATAAATGGTAGGTGACAAAATGTTTAGTGCAAATATTGTCTTTAAGATTTTATATATCATTTTCAGGTTTCGCTGTAATCATAATCTTGTATTATTGTCAAATATGATATATCTGTATAATTTAAGTGTTAAACTTTGACTAAATGTGATTTGAAATGTTGTAACAGTGATTTAGTTTATGTATAAATTGAAATTAATTGAAAACAAGCCATGAAATGCACTGTTGTAGTCTGTTTAATGATGCATTAATGGTCTTCTACTGCCATCTAGTGGTTAAAGTTGCAATTTCATGGCGTTTTAAAAAAAGGATGCACTGTTTTAAGTTTATAACTGTAACTTTGCCTTTTTTGCCTTATGTTGATAAAATTGTATGCTTCTTTAGAATCATATGATAATGATTTTACTTAGGGTTGTGAAATTTTGTTTTCTTTTAGGATTTATAGATTTTTGGGTACAGTAGATCATGATCTTATTATTAAGTGGTGCTGTTTTTACTGACTAAATGCAAATGTTCAACATTTTTTTGATAACTGTTGATCTAGAGGGTCCAGAGAATGTTACTACAGTGATTTTATGTATTTTGAGTTTAAAACCTAGGAATAGTTTACAAAAGTAGGTTTTTTTTTTAAATAATATAACATATTTAAAGAATAGTTGGATTGACAGCAATGGTCCTGGAGGCAAAGTTGTTCAGAATGAGGACATCTATATCATATGATATGAAGATCTAGTGGTTGTGTGAATATATTTGCATGTTTTTAGCAAGTTGAGGCCAATTACCATAGAAATTTTGTTTTTGAAGCCGTTTTAACTGTTATAGTGCCACCTATGGTCTGATCTTCATGAAACTTTGCATGCCTGTTTAGCATCATAAAAGGTTGTGTGGATTTAAGATGTAGTCCAATGCAAAACATATGGCTAACACAATAAAACACATCCATGATGGACAATACACTCACAAACAGAAATTAAATAGTTAAACTGTTATATTAATGTTCATTAAGCATTACTACACACACACACACACACACACATTTTGTTGCACGTAAGAGATTTGTGTATTAAATGGTAGGTGACAAAATGTTTAGTGCAATTCTTTTTAAGATTTTATATATAGTTTTCAGGTTTCACTGTAATCATAATCTTGTATTATTGTCAAATATGATATATGTGTTTAAATGAAGTGTTAAACTTTGACTAAATGTGATTTGAAATGTTATATAGTGATTTAGTCTTTGCATTAATTGAAATGAATGGAAAATCTGTGAATAGCACTGTTCATTTCAATGAGCCATTAGTGGTCTTCTACTGCCATCTAGTGGTTATAGTTGTAATTTCATGACATTTTAAAGAGCGATGCATAGTTTTTAAGCTTTATAACTGTTACATTGCCTTTTTTGCCTGACGTCTTTAAAATGCAGGCTTGTTTAGAATCATATGATGATGATTTGACTTAGGTTTGTGAAATTTTCTTTTCTTTTAGGTTTTATAGACTCGGGTACAGTAGATCATGATCTGATTATTAAGTGGCTATCTAAATGGTAGGGATGTGACGAGACCAGTCGGATTTCGCGAGATCTCGTGACAGTATCCTCCCACAACATTTTGCCGTGTTTACATTAGAGCTGCACTATTAATCCTTAAAATATTGAGGTGTCGATTCAAACACCCAAGCGATCTTATTCCTAAATGACAACACGTTATCTTTGTCTATTAGGACTGTTTCACATCGCGAGTGTCAGTTGAGCGTGAGAAGCAGGTTTTGTCGCTGCCATGTTAATAAATCAGAAGATCGGAGTAAATGTGAACGCAGAGAGCAACATAAACAGTCTTTTCAACCACATTATAATCATTATTTCTGTGTTACAGATATTTAAATAATAGAAGTACTGGGATAAAAGTTTATAGTTTGGGTATAAACACTTATTGTCTACAGTAGCGATAAAAACGAAAGTATTTTAACACGTGTATCTATTGTCACGCTTATCCTCTTCCGCCAGGAGGTGGCGACAACTGCCCGTTTAAAAAAAAAGGTACGTCATTAAATCATTCATTCAGGAGATTTCAATAGTCAAACAAGTCTTAATGAAGTGAGACACTGTCTCCTTTATTGAATGTTTTTTTTTTTTATTTTGTTTAAATGAATATATGTTTTTAAAAGACTTAAGCAATGAACAGTTTGTCATTTGCCATTTACCATACACAGCTTGTGTTTTGAAGCCTTTTTAACTCTTATAGCGCCTCCTATGGTCCGATCTTCGCGAAACTTTGCATGCTTGTTAAGAATCATCTGACACATGTTTTCACCAATTTTCGTAACGTTTTGAGTTTTTGTTTAGTTTTGATAGGCTTTTGGGTATATGTGGCCACGCCCCTGTTGTAAATGACCCTGTTACAGCTAACCGAAGGACAAAATTCAACATTTTTTTGATAATTATTGATCTAGAGAGTCCAGAGAATATTACTGCAGTAGTTTGATCGAGATTAAGCAAAAAACCTAGGACTAGTTTGCAAAAGTAGGGTTTTAACATATTTGTGAATAATTAATGAACGGTTTGATTGACAGCAATGGTTCTTGAGGCAAAGGTGTTCATCATGAGGAGATCTATCAAATGATATGAAGATCTAGTGTTTGTGTGAATATTTGAGCATGTATTTAGCCATTTGAAGCCATTTACCATACACACCTTGTGTTTTTGAAGCCTTTTAACTGTTATAGCGCCACCTATGGTCCGATCTTCACGAAACTTTGCATGCTTGTTAAGAGTCATCTGACACATGTTTTCTCCAACTTTTGTAAAGTTTTGAGTGTTTGTTTAGGTTTGATAGGCTTTTGGGTGTATGTGACCACGCCCCTTTTCTAAATGACCCCGTTATAGCTACCCAAAGGACAAAATTCCACATTTTTTTGATAATTATTGATCTAGAGAGTCTGGAGAACTGCGCTGCAGTGGTTTGATCGAGATTGAGCAAAAAACCTAGGCCTAGTTCGCAAAAGTAGGTTCTTCACATATTTGTGAATAATTAATGAACGGTTTGATTGACAGCAATGGTTCTTGAGGCAAAGTTGTTCATCATGAGGAGATCTATCAAATGATATGCATATTGTGTGGATGTGTGAAACACCACGTGATTACAGAGCCATAAAACTCGTTAGCGCCAACTAGTGACCGATTTCTTTCAAAATTCTTACAGACGTTTAGGGCCATGAGGCGAACATGCCCAGTGAGTTTCATTCCGATTGACCTTCGTTAACCTTGTCTAATAGGTGCTCAAACTTCATTGGCCGATGGCGGCCATGTTTTTTGAGATACGCCATTGTCCTTATAGACCCTTATGGCACATTGGACAGAGACACTGCATACCAATTTTCAGGTCGATCGGACCAACGATTGTATAGTTATAGTCATTTTTATGTTTTTTCAGGCGTATAGCGCCACCAAGTGGCAGAGCTGTGCAATTTTTTTGATTTGACCAAAGATTGAGCTCATACACATGAGTACCGAGTTTGGTGAAGATATCTCATTTGGTGCATGAGTTATAGCCATTTTAGTAAAGATGGCCCTCCACCTGACAAACTTTTTGGGGCCCCTTCGCAGCGATGTGTCAAAATTTAACATTTTTTTGATAATTATTGATATTCACTGTCCAGAGAACATTTCTGCACTGGTTTGGTTCCGATCGGGTGAAAAACCTAGGACTAGTTCGCAAAAGTAGGTTTCAGATATAACGCCATTTTGCGGAAAAACGGTACGTCCCAGACCACAAATCGCGCCTGTGCACTTTTGTGCGTATTGACCCAAGGATTGCAACGATGTAAAGTTTCTGAGTCTACGACAAAAATTGTACGAGCTACGGCCAAAAATGTAAAAAAAGTTCGTTTTTTGCACTGTAGCGCCACCTTTAGGCCGATTTGGGCGAGACTTTGTATCTGAGTAGCGAGCAAGACTACTACGATCTGAC
>VONZ01003179.1:0-26972 GCA_012976165.1 Labeo catla | reverse complement strand
ACTGATAGATAGATAGATAGATAGATAGATAGATAGTAATGTTAGATGATAGATAGATAGAGAGAGAGAGAGACAGGCAGAATGACAGATAAAGTTGACTCAAATCAATGATAGTAAGATTGATAGATAGATAGATAGATAGATAGATAGATAGATAGATAGATAGATAATGATGGATGGATGGATGGATAGGCAGATGAATTTATAGATAGATGGACAGACGAACAGACAGACAGTCGCCTGAGCATTTTCACAGTAACTGACTGCTGCTCGACCTTGCTCTCGGTCTTGCATCGGCCGCTGTCAACATGGTCACATGACCCTAACCTGTGACATCACTCAAGACCACCCACAGACATAAGAAGAATGCTGAAGTCAATACGTTCTGCGTCTGAATTTCAGCCAGCACCAATCAATCAAAACATCATCCGGCGGTTCGCTCAGATCATTTATGGAAATGCAGAGCTGTCAGCTCACATTTTAAAACCCAAAGTGCCGATACACAATCTTCTGATGATGGGTTGCCTCTAATCCATGTGATTTTCAGTCTCTGCGTTGCAAATAAATTGTATGCGAGTTGAAATCTCAAACATTTGTGTGGATAACTAGGTTTTTATGTTTACAAACTCTCACTAGGATAGTAACTGATTGCCAGGGCATCACTATGCAGTTGCTAAGCGGTTCTGAATGTATTTTTAGTGAGTTGCTATGCGATCACTTGGGTATTCTAATTGGTTACACACCGGCCCAAGTTTAATACATGTTTGGGACTGTTCAAATCACTCTAAATGCAAAATAAATGCTTCTAAATTAAAAAGCCTACTTGTATTCTAATATATTGTAAGACAGTATATTGTTACAGTAATAACATATAAATTCACATGAGACGTTCTATAATTGGGGGTACATGTCCGTGAAGTATATTTTTAATATATTTTCATCAATATAAAGCCCAGATGCTAAATTTTCTAGCACACAATTATATTTGTCCCAACCACACCACTATATGTTGAAAAAGCTGTATCTTTTGTTCAAAAATTATGTTTATATCACATACAACCCTGGTATTCAGCTGTCCGATTTTATAATGTTGCTCATTCTACTTTGCATTTAAGCATGAAAATGATCTCAAATATAAATTAATTTCATAGTTTTGCCTTCAGTTAGATTAGGTCAGGGGTGCTCAACCCTGTTCCTGGAGATCGACCTTCCTGCAGAGTTCAGCTCCAACCCTAATCAAACACACCTGAACCAGCTAATTAGGATCTGAAGGAGCACTTGATAATTACAGACATATGTGTTTGATCAGGGTTGGAACTAAACTCTGCAGGAAGGTCGATCTCCAGGAACAGGGTCGGGGCACCCCTGGATTAGGTTACCAAGAGATTTGGGTGTGTGCTTCAAAAAAATAAGAAGTGTTTATTTGTGATATAATTTGTTTGTGTCTGAAAAACCAATGTCAACCAAGCTACCCACTAGAAAACCCCCCTCAAAAGGAATGGTTTGCCGATTCTCGCATAATTTGCATGGTATGATGATATTTCATCTAGAGGCACATAGATGAAACTCTACAAGTTATGTTCTCTCTCTTTCCTCTAATATTGGTTAAACTAGCAAACCTGTGTCAAGAGTGGATTAATCAACTGTCAACAGTGTTACCCAAGTATTATTGCTGCAAATTTTAACAAGACAATGTAACTAAAACTTATATTTTGATTCTAAAATTTCTCTTTTTTTTGTTGTTTTTATGCCTTTATTTAGATAGGACAGTGTAGTTGGACAGGAAGCAAAGTGGGAGAGAGAGAAGGGGGTGGGATTTGGAAAGGTCCACGAGCTGGGATTCGAACTTGGGTTGCCCACGACGGAATGGTGCTATATGTCGCCGGCTAACCACGAGGCTATTGGCACCAACATGAAAATATGTTTCTAAAGATACCATATGCTCAGTAGTTCTAGGCTTCCATGTTGAGTATAGGCCAAAAACACAAAAAAATGTCAACTAAGTTACCTGTCAACTGTGTTACCCAGTAAAGGTGACATGGTGGACAGTAGCAAACATAGATGGTATTTTATGCACATATTCCTACAGATCACCTTTGTTTATATAGCACTTTATACAATATAGATTGTTTCAAAGCAGTTATGTAAGGTCATGTTTGGGGAACACATTGTCAAATTCTAAATGTACCCCTAATTATAGAATGGCCCATATATTCTGAGGTGGACTATCAAATATACATGTGAATAAACCAGCATAAAGCATGTTTGACCTCTGTGAATGTGACGTGTCTCTCGAGGAACACGCTGTTGTTGACATGACATGCCGTGACAAGCTCTGAGAGCTTTCACCTGCCCGCGACGCAGTGAACCTGCATCAAAGCGTGCAGGGGACATTCGTCCGTTGGGGTCACGGCCAATGTGTGTGATGGACGTTCAGAGCATGTACTCGAACCCCACGGGATCTGCAGCGTTCGTTGCAGCTTGCCAGACTGCAAGGCGCTATCAGCGATGGAAAAAATCTCCCGATGTGGCGTCGAGTTTCCCGTTATCTGATGGAGTGCTGGATGATGGGCCGGGGCACAGCAGCCTCTGCTGACACTCTCATGACGACAGGCGGAAGAAAGACCTGAAGAGAAAGAGACAAGGCCAGTCATGGTTTTCTTCTCCGACTGTTTGCAAAAACACATTCATGATTTTTACATTCTGGTATTTACTATTTCTCCTCATCTGAAATTCTGAAACATCTATAGCAAATTAAGACATCTGCTCTCTAAAAAGTGATTTCCCCACAGTTTTAGCTTTAAAAATGCATCAGCAATCCTGTTTTCCTGTCGACGAGATTATTTGACATTATCAAAACATTTTAAAGTCTGATGTGACCAAGTTCTGACTGAATCCAGACTCACTTCTATCTCCGTACATGGCAAACTCTCAGAAACGTTCTGAACGCCCCCCATGAATTTCATCAGCACAAGTCATTAACTTTCAAACCTCACAAACTCATTTGCGGCAGCTCAAATCCTCCCTTCATTAAGTGATGACATTCTATCATGAACAAACATCTTTAATTAAAACATCCTCCCCGTTTGATCTGCACGTTGATTCACGCGTGATTCTCAGAGGTGTCGTGAGAGCGACTGGATGATGGGACCGAAGCCTGTGTAAAGTGGTAGAGCCGTGGATGGGCCGCTCTTGGTCTCAGCCCAAAGGCCCTGATGTTGGAATCAGTGCTGGCTCAATTACCAGTCAGGACAGCTATCTTTCTAATGGACTCTGATAAGAGAATAATCCGAACGCGGATGCTTTAATGACTTCTGCTTTAATTAGTGACAGAATAAAAGGTGATTTGGCCTTCCCATTGTGCTCAGATCTTTTGTGCAAGCGATCATGGGCTGCTGTTTGCATCGTGAAACGGTGTGAAATAAGTTTTTATATGAGCTGGGAATGAACTAAATGAAGCTAAAACCAAAGTCAAGGCCAATGTCAAAGAGTTAGACATCCATGCAAGAAACGATGAAAAATTTGCACGTGTTGAGTCAGTCTAGTAAATGCCCTACTGTTTAAAACATTTTTATGATGTTTGAACTGAAAATTTATTCTGCTAAAGAAGGCCTGACTTATGTTTTTTGGACATGCCATTCTAGCTTCCTCCATTATTTGTGTGTTCTAGTATTTTTTCTTCTTTTTCACTTTTTTGAGCAACAAATGGAGAAAAATGTCAATTTTTGTGGGAGCAAATATATACAATATGAAAGATAACTATTGGCTCAAAATCACTAATGTCCTGCTGATGGCAGCAGATTCTGGTGTGCAAACTTTGATAAAAACTCACATAACATCCTCCTAGACAGGTTAGTTTCCATTGAAATTACTGTGAAAAAACTCCAGGATTTTCGATCAAAACCATATCAAGTTTGCACTGGTGTTCCCCAAGGTTCAGTTTTGGGTCCTTTTCTGTTCATTCTGTTCATTCCTGTTATATTTTTAGAAAATATGGTATTCAAATTTAAACATACATTCGCAATTCACTTGTGACTTAAAGCTACTGCGTGCGACAATGAAAAATATTTAGGACCCGATCAGCATATTTGTGTTTGTGCTGAGGGGGGCTTCAAAGGTTTCTACATGTTTTTGCAACGTTGAGTAATTTATCACAGACATATCTCATGAATCCTTTCATAAACAAAGTGTAGAGAGAGTGTAAATAAGAGATTCATTGTGCAGTGTAGAGAGCTTTGTTGACTATAATGGAACTTTGTGAGATTGTGATAAACTAAGATGAGTAACAGCTTTTAATGATTTTTTAAGGGGTCATCGGATGCCCATTTTCCACAAGTTGATATGATTCTTCAGGGTATCAAAGAAAAGTCTATAATATACTTCAGTTAAAAATTCTCAATGGTAGCGCAAAACAACACCCTGTTTACCTCGCCAAAATCAGCTCTGCAAAAATCACCCTGTTCTGGTCGAGGTTGCTTTGAATGTTAATGAGCTCTGCTCGCCCCGTGGAGTGACGAGCCTGTTTACTTTAGCCGCGTTTAGCCACTAAACTTGCTAACTAGCACGTTATTAGGAAAGGCGATCGCAAAGATTCATTAAAAAACCCTTCACTTCCGCTGTAAGTGAAGCTGGATCACGAATGATTCGCGTGAATATAGATGGATATATGTAGATCAGGAGGCACATTCCCTTCACAAACAAGTGTAATCTACTGCATCTTCAGCTGCTCAGATGTCGGGAGTAAATGACAACCGCTATGTTCATTATTACATCCAGCAACACAACACCTCAATCGCTCAATCTGAGATATTCTTGTCTAATTTACATCCCTGCTCCGGCATCAAAACCATAGAGGTCGGACTGTTACAGCTAATTCAAGGTGGGTCTGAGGTCTGAGGGTAGATGTGTACATACACTGCCAACACATATGTTCAAACAACATGTAAAAGTGAACTTTGCATCCAATAACTCCTTTAAGGGAGCTTGTAAATTTGATATTGATTTAATACAACAGTTAAACAAGAAGTTAATATTAAGTGACTTACATTGTCTGACTATAACACTATTGCCTGATTTTGCTCTATTTCGTCATCAAAAATAGTCTGAAACAAATCACAACCGATCAGCTTAGTTTATGAATGAATGTGTGTTTTTAAATGAATCTAGTGAGTCAATGATTCAATTTCTCATTTATAAAGAGAGTCACTTGCTTTATTCCTGAATAAATCAGCCGTTTGAATAAATCAAATGAATGAATGATTCAGTAATTAAATCAATGACTTGCTGCCACATACTGGCAGTTTTTGTAGTTTTTTAAAGTATCCTTTCAGTTATTTAAATCATTTAATATTTCTGTATTCAATATTTTGTATTTAAAACATTAATCTCAACATGAGTTTATGAACTTGATTTCACTTATGCCACCTCTGAGCCTCTTAAAGCATCTGAAAATACACCTACAAGCTACTTTTGTGTTCTTCTGTGCCACCTCTGTAGTACAAATTCATTTTGCTAATACTGATTTCATTTGATTGGTAACATTCTTATTCTACTTGTTCTTATTCTGTTATTTTAATTAGAAATTTTAAAAAAGAAAAATTACATTACAAAGGTAAAAACTAAATTCCAATGTAAATCATTTTCAGGAGTCAAATATCACCTCGTAATGGGAAGGCAAATTTTTTTATCAAATTTTTTTGTGCCTTTTTTTTTTTTAAGATAAGAGCACAAGTGTGCTTGTGAGCGTGAGTCCTGTTAAATACTATAAAATAACATAATACCGCATTTCTATTTGTATACAGAAATTTAAAAAAAAAACTATTTTGTGGAAGGATTTTTAAAAAAAATAATTTTTAAAGTTTTAAATTATGCATATACTATGAAATTTTGTTAAATAAGTTAAATATATCATTAAATATTATTAACTAATGTTATAAATATTGTGTTTGTTTTAATGTTAACTATTTGCTTGAAAAATGCAGCAGAAACCATTATCCATTAACATTCATCTTGCAAAATCTACAAAAATACGCTAAGAGAAAAATAAGTTTAAAAAAAGACAAACAATTCAGTCAGACCTAATCAGATTTTCCCCAGATTTAAATGGGATGTGATTTCCTCGAAGGCACCTCAGTGACCAGGATGTGCCCTTTGAAAAGAAGTGAGAAGAATAAATGTTTTTAGTCATAGTGAAAGGTCATGTCATCACATTGAGGTCAGCGATGGTCAGCAACTCCTCGAAACACAGTATCAGAGTGTAGCAAATAGATCACCTGTGTCTTAGATCTATCCATCTATCTGTCCATACATATCTATCCATATGTCTATCTATACGTATGCTTCAACAGTAAAAAAAAAAGAGGTAAAGAAGGTAAAAGAAGGCTCTGAGCCAAATCAATGGAAGTTTCCAGAAAATAAATAGTCCAGTATACAGGTTTCAGTATGCTGTGCACTGCCTCCCTCTAGTGTTTAGCAGAAGAACTGCCATCAAACATCATTCAAGCAATTAAAGTTTCTTTGACAGTAAAATTAATAATTCTCTGTAAAGTAGTTCAGTAACAATGAGAGTAAACAGGAGTATCTGTGTTGTTACAGTTTTTAGCAGTCTTATAACATACAAGCTCTCTTTAGTCACCTGAGTTGTAAGATCTCTGTGCTCTACATCAAATATTAAAGTTTAAGAGTATTAATAATCCACTGCTCTACTACTGGTGACATTTGTGACTCCTGGAAATTCCTGGAAATGCCAAATATATGTCTTATCATGCTGAGGCCACCGTTTCCTTATCAATATCAGCAGCGGAGGTGCAAACACACTCCCTATGATTCACAAAGGAACAGTTCCATCAGCATAAACTGACACGAGATAAGTAACAAACAGTAGTTCATTTTAAGAGCTTATTACTGTTGTTATGAATTATTTCACTCTTCCATGCTACAAAATGAAAATTTCTGGTACAACTGAAAACTGAGGAATAAATACATTACCAGTCAAAAGTTTATGAACAGTAAGATTTTTAATGTTTTTTTAAAGAAGTCTCTTCTGTTCTCACCAAGCCTATGTTTTATTGATTCAAAGTACAGCAAAAACTGTAACATTTAGATTTTTAAAAAAAAAAATTATCGCTATGATCAAAACTAAATTTTCAGCATCAATGTCACATGATTCTTCAAAAATCATTCTAATATGCTGATTTGCTGTTCAAAAAACTTTGTTTTCTTATAATTTTGATCAATATTTAAAACAACTGAGTACTTTTCTTTCAGCATTCTTTGATAAATAGAAAGATCCAAATATCAGCATTGATCTGAAATGTATTCATTATATACAATACCATTCAAAAGCTTGGAGTCAGTTTAATTTTCTGCCAAAGAAATTATAGAAATAAGACTTTTATTTAGCAAGGATGCTTTAAACTGCTCAAAAGTGATAACAAAGAATGCCGTTCTTCTTACATTTGTATTCATCTACCAGAAACCTGAAAAAAATCTATTTTTTATTAGTATTATTTATTTATTTATTTTTATTTTTGAGCAGCAAATTAGAATATTATAATGATTTCTGAAGGATCATGTGATCATGTCAGTAATGATACTAAAAATTCACCTTTGAAATCACAGGAATAAATTACATTTTAAAACATTTTCAAATAGAAAGCAGTTATTTTAAATAGTAAAAATATTTTACAATTTTATTGTTTTGCTGTACTTTAAATCAAATAAATGCAGGCTTGGTGAGCAGAAGAGACTTCTTTAAAAAACATTAAAATCTTACTTTCAAATACTTTCAACTGGTAGTGTAAAATACACAAAATTATAGTAAAAATATATATATATATATATATATATATATTTAATATTATATATATATATATTTTTTTTTTTTTTTTTTTTTTTTTTTAATAAATTGTTTATATATTATATATTGATTTTGTATGGAAATATTACCAAAAATATAGTTATAAAATAAAATTATTTATTTTTATTTATTATATTATTTATTTTATTATTTATTATTATTTTCCTTATATGTTAATAATAATTTAATATAATATAATATATAAACTTAATATAGTTGTGTTCATAATAACAGATTTTAGATGTGATGTATCAACTAATAAAATAATAAATGGAAATAAATATATTAAAAAATTTATTAAAAATATTAACAACATTAATATAAATACTAACAATATTAACAAAAATATTTAAAAAAGGAAAAAAAAAGTCTTTTTTGAACTTTTAAATGAAGTGACGTATGAAATGTGCGATTTAAATTGAACCGTCCATGAACTTTATATAAGGAGACATACTGAACTAACTCAAAGTTTATACAGGTTAAGTATCTGTGTCAAGCTAGATAAACAAGTTTTTTATGCAACTGGTACACTGGCCTTGGCAGTGGTGAAATGTGTGGGATTCACACACCTGTGGGCATCAGCCATGAAGAAAAACACCTGTTCTGTGAACTTCTGTGGGCATATATATAGATGACAGAAGTGTTCAGAGAGCAGAAAGTCCAGACAGACTGCAAACATGCTGAGGATCCTGTTGTTGAGTGCGCTGGCCGCCCTGGGTAAGACGCTTGTCTGTTTCTGTTGAGAAAACACAGAATCACTTGTATTTAGCTCAGATTTTGCCAAGTTAACAAATGTGTATGCACTCAGAATTCAGAACACAAACTCTAATACTGCAATCCTAGCATGTCTAAGTGTTTTTTGTGTCCAGCACTGGCTGAGCCCAGATATCTGGAGCATCAGGCCATGCAGGAGAGGGTTGTGGGTGGACAGGTGGCAAGTCCCAACTCTTGGCCCTGGCAGGTAAAACATTTTAACAACAACTTTAGGTTAAGTTTTTTTAGGTGGTTGTACAAGGTTAAGGTAGTCAAGCTATTTTTCTTAATGTGGTAGAAGGTTCATCTTGTAGATGGTCTACAACTTAGGTTGACACCAGCTCCATCATAATGTTTGTAAATAACCAGCTTGATAGTAAGTAAAACCATTTGAAGCTGCATTTTCCAGCATGGATAAGCTTGTGGGGTGATTTTAATCATTTTAAAGACCACTCATATTGAAATGAGAGCGTTTCTACTGTTTATCCACTCTCAAATCTTCTGATTCTAATGGTCATTGTCTCTTTCTCAGATCTCTCTCCAATACCTGTCCGGTGGCAGCTACTATCATACCTGTGGTGGAAGTTTGATCAGAGCTAACTGGGTGATGACCGCCGCCCACTGCGTTGACACGTAATTACATTTTTTCTTTATCTAGATGGTTAAGAAACAATGAACACATCTGGAAAACTGTGTCATATCACAAGTGTGACTCTAAAGAGCCTTTCATTTTCATACGCTTGTTGCAGTCTGCCCTCTGGTGGCAGCTGAAACTCACTGTCAGTGTGTTTGCAAAACAAAACGTAACTTTCTTTTTGTCTCACTGACTTGTTTTCTCACAGTTATAAAGTCAGGAAGTCAGAATATAAACTCAGTTTAGCAAATTAAAATTTTGCAATTCTGATTTTTTCTCACAATTGCAAGATTGATATACTGGAATTATATTCTCAGAACTGTAAGACATAAAATGACAACTGCAAGATATAAAATCCAGGCTTTGGGAAGGGGGGTTTCTCACAATTCTGTCATTTTCTTACAATTGCAATTTTATATGATGCAATTCTTCCTGACTTTAGGGCCTATAACTCGTAATTCTGAGTTTATATCACAGAAAAAGTCAGAATTGTGAGTTGTAAAGATGATATTTTGCAATTCTTTTTCTCACAATTGAAATTATATATCGTGCAATTCTGACTTTATAACTCGCAATTGCGAGTTTATATCACGAGAAAAGTCACAATTGCGAGAAAAAAGCCAGAACTGAAGGATATAAATGCAAGTTAGTGAGTTAATATTTTGTAAATCTGAATTTTGTCCTCACAATTGCAAGATATCCTGCAATTCTGATTATTTTCTTAGAATTGTGAAACATAAAACCACGATTGTGAGTTATAAAGTCCACCCTGCAAAAAAAACAATACACACCATCACAAAATTTGTAATGGTTTTACTGGTTATAATGTGACCTGTATTGGTTTTAATGGAAACTGAAATGGATTGTGTTGGTAATTGGTAATTGGTCACCTTCTATTGGTGGCTTGTTAGAACCAATAAATCCTAATGGAATATGTCCCAAAATGTCATGTTTGTAATGGTATTTGTAGTGAAAACCATTAGAATTTTCTGTGATGGTTCTATTGTTTGTTTCAGCAGGGCATTCTGAGAGGGGAAAAGTGAGCTCACAATTCTGGCATGTTCTTACAATTGTAATTTTATACTGCACAATTTGCGAGTTTATTCGCGTCTATACAGACAGAATGTAACCAATCCAAAACTCTACACTTGTTTCCTGACTTTACCTGTATTCACTTAAACGCATTTCCTGTACAGCACAAGAACCTGGCGTGTTGTTGTGGGTGACCACGACATCTACACCAGCGAGGGCCGTGAGCAATACTTGGGCGTCAGCACCGTCTACGTCCACCCCAACTGGAACAGCAACAGTGTGGCTTCTGGGTGTGTAAACATTACATACACAATTACACGACTAGTATGTATAATTGCAATCGCAATCATGCACACTATATACAAGACTATATCATCAATTACACGCTAAACTAACTCGACTGTATCGATACATAACAGTGTTATATTAACACTTACACAATCCTGTCAACCACCATTAAACAACAAACTGCCTCAATAATTCAACTTTAACTCCACATACTCGACTGTATTAATAATTCTCCGCTGCACTCTGAAATGCTTGATTGTTACTGGTTAATCGCGGCATTCAGGTGAGATTTGCTAATTAATAACATTCAAGCAACTAGTACTCCATAGCACCACTCTATATCACTCGGCCGATCCGGGCAACTGACCGGCGCTACTTTCATCTCCCGGCTTCGCGCGTTTTCATACAAATGGCGCCATCTTGCGTTTAATTTGTTGACTGTAATGACAATTACCTCAGAGGACTTTAGTATTAGTATTAATGTATATTGTTGCAGTCTTCGAGTTGTTGATAGTCTGCTATAAGATAATAAAATCTGCTTTATGCGAATATACTTTCAAAACACATTCTTATTTTGCCCATTTTTGTATAATCTGAAATAGTCATTTTCAAATATATCACATATCAACAATCATGCCATTCAACTTTATACAACTACAGCCACAATTTCACGTCATATTATCAACACTGTACTTGACTGTATCAACTTTTAGACTTAATGTTAATGCAACATAAATGTACAATGATTGTATCAAAGATTTTCTAAAGTTATAGCACCACCTAGCATCATAAATGTGTGCAATTTAACTTGTAGACTGTCCATTCTGTGCATTTCAGATACGATATTGCCCTTCTGCGCCTGTCCACCAGCGCCACTCTGAACTCATACGTCCAGCTGGCCACCCTGCCACCCTCTGGACAGGTTCTGCCCCACAACAACCCCTGTTACATCACCGGCTGGGGCCGTACACAGAGTCAGTTTAGCTTCAAATACAACTAATATGTCACGATGTTGCCTGAAATCATTTGCATGCACTGATTTTAATTTAATGCCTCTGCTCTGCTTTTCATGCAGCTGGTGGGTCACTCTCAGCTCAGCTGAAACAGGCCTATCTGCCCGTGGTCGACTACAATACCTGCACTCGTAGCGACTGGTGGGGAAGCACCGTGAAGAACACCATGGTTTGCGCTGGTGGCGGAAGCGACTCCGGATGTAACGTGAGGAAGACTCTCAAACAGATCATGACTTGTGAGAAGTTACTGCAGTAAAATGTCTCATTTTGGCTCCTGTTGTGGTGTTTTAGGGTGACTCTGGCGGCCCTCTGAACTGCCAGGTCAGCGGTCAGTATGTCGTCCACGGTGTGACCAGCTTCGTGTCTTCATTGGGTTGTAACACCATCCAGAAGCCAACAGTCTTCACTCGTGTGTCTGCCTACATCAGCTGGATTAATGGCGTAAGTGCAACTCATAACATCAACAATACATAAGAACAAACAGTAAAGATCATGACTGTATCTTATTATACTCTTTTCATGTCATGTTTCTTGTGCCATTTTGTTCATTTCAGATCATTGGATAAGCAGGATAGACTGAGACGATGAAAGAAAAACATTCTCCTTTTACTTAGTTTTAACATCTGCAATGTCCAAAAATTCAATAAACTTTACATCAAAACTTTGAATCATTTTAAAGACTGTTTGTGTCCTTATTTAATCCAGTTTGATCAAAAATGTTAAATACATTCAACTTAATTATTCAAGGTTTTATTCTTGTTTTATAATAACAACAAGCTGTAACAATCACTTTATTTAAACTGGTCAAATATTGCAAAAGAAAAATAAAGAAAAAACAACCATTGAATTTCTGTCAAAAACGTTATTACTGAAAACGGAGCATGAACAGCATGAGATACACATACAATTGTAGAAACTCTCACTATAAACATCTGAACCCTGAAAATAGCCATTTTCAAAAATGAAACATAAGAAGAGTCCATGTGAAATGAAATATCAAACACTGAGTCATAAGATAATGTGACTGATATGAAATCGATAACCTGGAATCACAACGTTTGGCATTGTGATAACCATAGAAATCTGAAATGTTAAAATTGGTCTGTTTATTAAATATTGCACTTGCAGTGCAAGTCTAAATGACCTGCCACTTGTTGTAATGCGTTTTTCATTTCATATTTTTAGTATAATGTTCAGATATAACAATATCTGAAGGGTACATGCTAATGTTTTAACGTGTTATTTACTTATCATTATTAATGGCATTATTAATTACTTCAAATAATACTTTAATAAATAGTTAAAAACAAATTAGTTACAATAGATTTGCTTTTGTATAAAAATTCATACAGAGAATTGTGAAATTATACTGGTGTTGGTAATCACATTTTGGTACCAGAACAACACTATTATTGCTATTAAACAAACATTTATGATACTGGAGGAGATAAAAAAAAAATAAGATAACTGAAAGAAAACAACAAAAGACAATAAAATATAAGCAGGCTCATTAGCACATCATTAATTTTGATACTGACGAATTCCAATCAATACTAAATGTAGTGCTCTCAAATCCAAGACACAGAGTATTTGTTGTATAAAGTCCATTTGCTAACAAACTGGACTGTAGTCATTTTCTACAAAAATAAATGTATATATAATATAAATATCTAAACACACACACACACATATTCTTGCATATGTTGATTATGGTTACTTTCCTCTTACCCTAACCCTACACTGTAAAAAAAAAAAAAAATTGTTGAGTCAACTTAAAATAATTTGCTACCTGGCTGCCTTTAAAAATTAAGTTCAGTTAACTCAAAAAAAGTTTAGTCAACTTGAAATGTTAAGTTGTACTAAGTGACAACTTATATATTTTAGTTGATTAAGCCAGCTGGGTAACAAGCCCAGCTTTTAAGTTCAACAGACTTAAAAAACAAATGTTTTTTAGTGTAGTCAACTCAAATATCTAAGTTGTTACTTAGTACAACTTAACATTTCAGGCTGACTAAACTTATTTGAGTTAACTTAACTTAAAAATTTAAGGCAGCAGGGTGACAAATTATTTTAGGTTGACACAACAGTGTTTTTCTGTTTGTTTGTTTGTTTGTTTGTTTGTTTGTTTGTTTACAGTGTACACCTAAACGTACCTCTCACACAAGACTAGATTTTCAAAAAGAAAAAAAAAAAAAGGTTTTCAAGGACACAGGAAGTGTCCTCATAAACCAAATATATATCAGAACACAGACCCAGTGTATATGTAACCCTATGTGTATGTATATTCATACAAAATTTGCACTTGTCTGAATTCACAGTTACCATTTCTGTTGTGAGTTTCATTTTTGTATTAAGGGGATCCCATCCTGCTCAGCCCAAAAGTCTGTATTTCTTTCACTCTCTGTAAGAAAACAAAGAAATAACTGAAAGTTTAAAAAAAAGCATGTCACAGCTACACTAAATTGTAGAATGTATCATTAAGTATAAAATGCAATTGAATTTATTTTACTGCAAAGTCTTCATTTCATATCACATCAATTGTACACAGAGGCCACATAGATCAATATGTTACTTACTACGGATTGTAACTCTGAATGTCTTATATTTAGTCTCTCGGCTGCAGATGATCTGTAGTTTATAAACTCCAGTGTGTTCAGTTCTGGCGTTTGTGATAGTCAGAGATCCAGACTCGTAACTCAGATTCAATTTGTCTCTGAATCTCCCATCAGGACCATCATATGTAGAGACCTTTTCCTTTGTTTCACCTTTAGCAATTGGACAGCCTTCAGGTCTAAACGTCCACAGTATAAGGTCATCTTCTTGTATTCTGATATCGGTGTTTAGCGTGATTGATTCTCCTTCCATCCCTGACACAGTCTTCTCTTTATTTTTTCCCAGCACCACATAAAAAAGAAAAACATGAACATTAAAACAGGGAATCTTACAGCTACAGCAACACTGAAGCTAAATTACAGCACATGTGTTAAAGATAAGTTGATTCTCTTCCTCACACAAAACCATTGCGGTGGAAAAAAAACAACATATTTTGTACTACATGCAAGAAATAATTTATACAGGTTTGCAATTACTTTTTTTTCAGTTTGGGTGAACTTTTTATTTAGAGTAAACCTGAATGACTGAAGAAAAAGAAATGAGTGACTCTAAACAGTATTTCTAGACTGTACAATGGTCTTGAGAAAAAACTGAGAAAAGCAGATTAAATGTGAAAAAAAAAAAAATACAAAAATTGTGCAATGAACAGAAGTGTCTGCACTGATTAAATTTTGCTAGCCTAATTTTTACAGAGTGTTTCCCTTTAACCATTAACGTTGTTAAAATATTACTACTGTAAATACAATCTAAATATGGAATTACAGCATCACATTACTCACCGTGGGCAATAACCATGACTCTCTTGTATGTACTGTGTCTGCCTCTGGTGATTTGAAGTGTATAAACATCTGAATGAGCTCTGCTGATGTTCCTGATGGTCAGATCTCCAGTTTGCTGGTTTAACTGAAGCCTGTCTCTGAATCTCCCATCAGGACCTTCATAGGTCTGATTGGTGGTTTGATTGAGTTCAGCTATTAAAATGTCTTTATCGCTAAACTTCCACATTATCCGACCATCGTTCTTAAACTCAGGAATACCAGTTTGTAAGGTGACAGAATCTCCAACTGTGTGTTTCAGCATATTTACTGAAAGTCAAATTGCAACAAAAGAGAGATACGTGTTAATGTGCATTTGAGTGATACAGTACAACAAATATTGATTATAATGAGTGTTTTGGCAAAAGCGCAGAATTCACTCAGAGATCTGGTGCTAAAGTGATTGACTGACAGCTTAGAGGTCCACTGAAGTGCTTTGAAACAGACAATGGTATTCTAAAGCCACATTTGACAGCGTGTGACAGCCACAATCTCATTCATACTGTAAAATTTAAATGGGTCCGATTTATGGGTTGACTTGCACATATGATCTGTGGGTGCTGCGTGGTTTGTGTAACTTAGAAAGAAACCAGACTTATTTTATTTTTTTTTTTTATTATTGTTTTAATATATTGTTTTTTTATGATTATTCTACTTACTTTTATGTAAAGCACTTTGAATTACCTTTGTGTACGAAATGTGCTATATAAATAACCTTGCCTTGCCTTGCCTTAATTTGCATACGAAAATTTTGGACTCAGTGTGCAAGGACCTTAAGTTTTGAATGCTTGTACCTACTAAATGCAAATTTTTGGAGCACATTACCTTATAGATAATGTTAAGGCATATAAACACTAAACATATTCATAGTAAAAGCCAAAAAATGTAAAAGCCAATTTTGTTTTCACTGGGACTTTAATTGATTATAAAGGAAGCACCCTTTGGATAATCTGCAGTTTGGATAAAAGTTTCACCTTTCATGCTGCTAAATACACACAGCGAACTTTCTGGATTGACAACCAGATTGAGTTCAAAAAAGTAACTGGGAGTCAAGATAAATGGGCTAGGAAAAAAAAAAAAAAAAAATTTGGTACTCTATGTCAAAGTATATCTGTGTAAGTCTTGGAGTGTAAATGCAAACTAATACCCTTTCTACTTCTTTTCACTGTTGCCACTACTTTCAATGGAAAGTATCTAAAGCCTGATCGAAATGTCACTAAATATGCTAGCAAGACGTCACGTGCACACATCAGTGCCAAAGTGTTTAGGAAACTAGATAAGGTTTGTCCAAGAAGACACTACATTCAAAAAGTTGCCAAACCAAGTGACAAAGTTGATAAGCTGGCAACGCTGCCTGTTCTGTGTAATGATTTTCTTAGTTCTTCAAAGAACTTGTTTTGTTTCACAGCTTTTTGAAAGAAGAAAGCACTTTCTGCGTAATTTTCACTTTTTTTTCATATTTTTAGATTGGTACCTTTAAGTTAATATGATCACTTAAAGCTGTGTGTGTGTGTGTGTGTTTACACACACACACACACACATGTTGGGTTTACATGTTTTATGGGGACATTCCATAGGCGTAATGGTTTTTATACTGTACAAACCGTATTTTCTATCGCCCTACACCTACCCTACACCTAAACCTAGCCCTCACAGGAGACTGTGCACACTTTTACTTTCTCAAAAAAACTCATTGTGCATGATTTATAAGCCTGTTTCCTCATGGGGACCTCACAAATGTCCCCACAAGGTCAAAATTTACTGGTATTACTATCCTTGTGGGGACATTTGGTCCCCATAACGTGATGAATACCAGGTGCACACACACACACACACACACACACACACAATGTCATAAGACACTGATATTTGGTCAAATTTTGGTTGCGACGTCAGGTGACCAATATTCAATGTCAATTCAATGTCTAATGTCAACATTAATTTGATGACCAATATGGACGTCAGATGACGTTGATATTTTGTTTTTAGTTGTGTAACCAAAATCCAGTGTTAAGTCAACATCAAATTTATGTCAAATACTGATGTCAACCCGGTTTTCATTCTCAACCAAAATGCTACGTCAACCTGACTTTATGTTGACGTCCAGTGTTTATTTTGTAGTAAATAATTTGCACGTACTTTATAAGATATGCATTTTTAGCTATATTGTGCAGGTACAATCTGGTTTATTGATTATTTTTTAAAGAAAAAAAAAGTTTTACTCACAGCAAACTAAAACGTTGAATTTCTTGTGCAAGTCTTTATTGCTGCCCTGGATCTGCAGTTCATAAACTCCAGAGTCAGTGCTTCTGGTGTTTTTGATGGTGAGATCTCCAGTTCGATCATCCAACTCCAGTCTGTCTTTGAGTCTCTCATCATTAACATTGTAGATGCTATTCTCACTGCTCTCTCTATTGTGTTTGGCTATGAGGGCATCCTCAAATTTCCACAGTACCAGATCATCTTCCTGTAGTTCAGTAACACCAGTCTGCAGATGGGCAGATTCTCCCTCTGTGAATTTCTGTGTGTCCTCTTCATGTAACAGAGAAAAAGAAAACATAAAAATACTTACTCAAAATCCACTAAACCCAAAAAAGCTCAAAAAGAATATATAAGTTAAATTTGTAGTATAAAGGATATTAAGGATATTTTTAATAAGGAATATTTAAGAAGCTCACCTCGAACAATAACTTTGAATCGCTTACGGTTATTCATTCTTCTACCGCCGATCTTCATCTGATAATCTCCAGAGATTGAGATCCTGATGTCGTTGATGGTCAGATCTCCAGTCTGTTGGTCCAGCTGCAGTTTGTCTATGAATCGCTCATCATCGGCGTATGAGATGTTGCCAGCCTTTTTGTGGATTTGAGCGATGACTGTATCTTGAGGTCCAAACATCCAGCGTACTTCTTTGTCTCTCTGGATTTCAGTAGCACCCGTTTTCAGCGTGATGGAATTTCCCTCCATCACTGACACCGTCTTCTTTTCTGATGTAAAATGTTTAAGCATAGAAGAACATGAAGAGGCTTGTTGAAAAGGGCAGTGCAGTAAAACTATAACAGGTTAATTTACAACCTATTTTGCTCTTGGCTGGAATGATGTAGGAGGAAAAACCGCAGTCGGTTCATATTTGGAATACCAGAGAAGGATGTTATATGAACATATTGTTTGCCAAGCCTCGTTTGCACTGTACTAAATTGAGTTGGTCATTATACAAATGATCTAGCTGCATCTTTGTTCTTTAATGTGCACATTGTCAGTAGATCAACTGCAGAACTTTCCACTCCCATCAGTGCGTTTTGCCCTGTTTAGTAAATAAAACTTTTATATGCCTATCCCTATTGCTATGTTAGCAATTGAAAACACTTACCTTTCCGTTTACAGTATTTGAACATACAGTATATCACCCCCAGAGCTACAACCACAAACAGCAGGACACAAATCAGCACAATATAACCAGTGGGCAGACCAGGTTCTGGAATAGCTGCAGAGAGACAGTCATTAGTGTAAATAAATCACATGTGGAATTCCAGAATGAGGAAAACATTCTTTTAATGCAAAGTACGTACCAACAAAAACATTGAATCTCTTGTATAGTGTTTCTTTACTGTTGGAGATCTGTAGTTGATAAACTCCAGCGTCTGTGGTTCTGACGTCTCTGATGGTGAGAGATCCTGTCTGATTTTCAAGATGTATTCTCCCTTTGTATATATCATCTGAACTAAATGTGATCTCATGAATCTTCATGTTCACTTCAACTATAAGACTGTCTGGATTCACAGGTCCAAACGTCCACAGTATTAACTCATGTTTCTGTGAATCACTAACACCAGTATGTAGAGTAACAGAATCTCCTTCTTTCTTGTTTTCCAATCCTGCAAAAATCACATCTGGAAAACAAACATGAACCATTATCGGATTTACAGAGCATTTTGGATTATAAAAATGATATAATCTCAATAATAAAAGTACACATTTTTAACAGTTTGCCAGATGAAGATCGTGTAAATTTATAATCACCTTTAATTATATGGATACAAGTCTATATAAGTATCACATTAGATGTATCTGAGATACTCACCATGGATGGTAACACTGAATGTCTTGAGGAAGGTCTCGTTGCTGATGATCTTTAGATGATAATCTCCAGAGTGTTTGGTTCTGATGTCGCTTATGATTAAAGATCCAGTCTTATTGTCCAACTGCAGTCTGTCTTCAAACCTCCCATCATCAACATCATATAACGAAACTGTCTGTGTTTTCCCATCGATTTTAGCGATAATAGTGTTTTGAGATCCATACATCCACATCAACAAAAATATTCGCTGTATTTCAGTGACATCAGTGTGTAGAGTCAGAGAATCTCCCTCCTTCACTGACACTTTTTCCATGGTCCCAAACACACCTAAAGAACAAACAGAAACAGCTACTTTATTTTCTTTATTTTTTTATATCAGTAAATTCATTTAGGATGTTAAATAATGTTAATACAGCCCCAAAATAATACAGAATAAAAATAAATATGACAGAATTATTCCCATCACATGTCAAACTTATGCAAGCAATCTAGAGACATTTTCATGTCACTGAAATTGTGACGTGTTCAGGGAACAAGTTTTTAACAAATAGTAGAGAATAAATAAAATGTATATAATCGTTTATATGACCTTTTCAAGACGAGTATATATGACGAAATAGTATGACTGATGTTTGACCGTTGCCCACTTTTACCTGTGCAAATCTTTATATAGTGAAGTTAGTATTCGCAGTTATGATTTTGCTCGTCTTTGTGTTTCTTTCCTCATTTGAATATTTCGAATTTATCAATATTACAACGAGGGGAAGCAAATTCCTGTGCATTCACGGACCTGTTTTCAATCACAGACTTTGCGCTTGCTAGAACTTGTTTCTGCGGTTATAAATACACGATTTGTACTAATGATCGAGACTCACTGTATGTCGCTTCTTCTGCTGCTTCCATTCACTCACAAGATACACAAGATACAACACGAAACCGAAAGTACTGAACAAATAAACCGAAATCAACTTACCGTCAAAAAGTAATACGAAGGCAAAACTTAAAAACACTTTCTTCATATTGCTGCAAAATTCAAGATTATGTCCCCCTCCGTTAGAGTTGAGTCTGTCTTTTGCAAGTATGGGTCTCTGCAAAAAACTATTGGTGTTACCAGATTGGTGGGCGAAGCCAAAACGGAGGCTTTTTCGATCGTGTTACCTGATTGGCTGACGTAGTGACGGGTACATTTAGGGCTAGCGTCAGGTATGGAGCGTCGGTGCATGATTTAGAAACACCCCAGATAGCACACGTACGTCTGCAAGATGTCTGTTAAAGATCTCTTGATCTGGAAAGCATCTGCTGTGTACAAACATCTGACAGACATCTGTAAGATGTCAGTTTTACATACATTCTAAATCATAAACATATTAAAGACATCTAATAGACATCTATTTGACATCAGATAGGAAACGTCCAATAGACGTTTTGCAGATGAGCAAACTATGTCTTGCAGATGTCTTGCAGATGTAAATGCAGACGTCAAATAGACGTCTCCGAGATGTATGTGTGCTATGAGGGACCCTGCAGTTTGAAATCACCCCCAAAGTCAGAAACGCCCACTTTTACTGTGCAGAGACCTCAGTCTCGTCCTTTTTTTAACAACGCATTCAAACAGGTCTGACAGAAAAACTTCCTCTTTTTAAACGTGTTTTACCGCCACCCTGTAGGCTCTGAATCAGAAACTATATCCCTCGAAAAACAAGAAGTATTTGGTCCTGCCAAAAGTATGTTTCATTTTCTTCTTTTGTTTGTTTGTTTCTTTCTTTCTTTCTTTCCTTGTAATGAGCATGTTTAAGGATTAACCCAAGTAATAATTTAAAACTTTAACAATAGTCTGTTCTTCAGTTTATATACTATCTTGCTATTAGTTTGATCTTTATCTCTAATATTTAACACCCAAAAAGACTAATAAAACCAGTGAGAATAGCAGATTTAAACAATATCCAACTGATAAGATCAACTTCTTTTTATGACATAAAACAAAATCACTTTATACTGCTTGTGGATTCTGCATTTCATTACACCTATTCATTTAGCAGACACTTTTTTTTTTCCAGAAAATACATACTTGACACATCACCAAGCCATTAAAAAACTATTAAAGGAAAATAATGAATCTGTGTTTTCAGACAAATGTTAATCTCATCACAGCTGAGGGTTTTTTGTGGAGAGCGCAGTGTTAAACAGTTCCAAGAAGTTGATGAACACTAGAGTGAGGGGAAAAAAGAAACACTGAGTGTGAAATGATAAGTAGAGAAGAAAAGAAAACTGACCAGTCACATGGTCGGAAAAATAAATGTGGGAACTTGGTCCCTTGAGTTTATATTGTACGGCTGGAAGAATCGTACACTTTGTTTGTTTCCCCCTACACTGTAAAAAATAAAAAACACAATTTGTTGAGTCAGCTTAAAATAATTTGTTACCCTGCTGCCTTAAAATTTTAAGTTCAGTCAACTAAAATACGTTTAGTCAACTTGAAATGTTAAGTTGTACTAAGTAACAACTTGGATATTTGTGTTTGCTGGGTAAGTAACCCAGCTGCCTTATCATTTTAAGTTGATTCAACTCAAATCTCTAAGTTGTCACATAGTATAATTTTACATTTCAAGTTGAATAAACTTTTTTTGACTTGACTGAACTTAAAATTTTAAGGCAGCCGGGTAACAAATTATTTTAAGTTGACTCAACAAATTGTTTTTTACAGTGTACTTTATTCCTTTTATCCATCCTTCCCTTCACTCCCTGATTTTATGAAAAAACTAGTGATTTACAGAGCAATACAAGTGAATCAACAGCCATGTTTGGTACCAATGTTCAGAGAAATAGACTGCTAGGTAATACAAGTTTAGTTGTATTATATAGAGAGTTAGGTTACCTCAAATCAATATCAACCAACTTCATTATATAGCGGCTCAGTTTCTTCACTGAACTGTTTTAATGTCTTTAATGTCTAGGCGACTGAATTCCTCTTTTTCAAGAGATGGATTCGTGAAATTGTTATCATGTAACACTGTTTTTTTTTTTTTTTTTTTTTTTTTTTTTAAATACAAGGACATTCATAATAGTTACTTTGTATTTTTTTATACAAATTTTCCTGATTCATACAGGGTGCCTTTTTCCTGATGTATTTTCTGTGGTTCACATGTATTGTTTCTGCTTTTCTCTTCTAGTATTACTGGTTGTAACAATCTAGAAACACAGAGCAACTCTAGTTTGGTGAAATGTATTTTCTAGCAACAAATACAAATGCAAATTTTACAATATATTGTATTTTACCAGCGACTGGTTCTTTTTGGATGCTTTCAGGATGTTGTTGTACAGCAACATGACTGTCATAACGCAGATGGTGCTGCTATAGCTCCCTCCCACCGTGATATTTAGGCCTCCAAATGCTGATATGTAGAAACCTTGTCAATAAACAGTTTACTGATTTGAATGTTTGTTTAGGCAACTGACGAATGGCTTTTCAAGGCAGGATTTGTTAAAATAACATTTATTTAAAGGCATTAATATGACCTTGACATTTAGGTAAGAAAAAGTGTAACATCAATCATAGAACATATGAACCAACAGACTCCACACAACTTTTTCACATTTGTAATCATTTTCATTCACATATAGTGTACAGCAAGGATGAGCAGCTTTGGTCCTGGAGGGTCACCGTCCTAGTCATAGACCAGACCACGTTGAGTGTATGGAGCAGGCTTAAATAGAGTGGAGCTGATGAGGGTGAATGATGGCAGGTGAAGGTGGAAGTCAGGAGGGATTATGGGAAATGTAGTGCAGTGGTGACGGATGATTAGTGTTTGTCCACTAGAGGGCAGACATGATCAGAAATTAATACTAAAAGTATATCAATATATGAACGTTCATTCATTTTATCCAATAATAATACAAATGAGAATAAAACAATCAGCAATTATTCCAAGGCACAATACAATAAAAGGAAATAAAGTTCCCATAAAGCCAGGAAATAAATCCCAAGCAAGCTCATTTAGCCAACACTAATTAAAGCGTTCTCTTATAAAAAAAAATAAAAAATAAAAAAATAATAATAATAATAAAAAGCCTTCCAGTAACAAATAACACAGTACTTGAGTGTGTATACAATGGTATATAGTTCATTTACCAACAAATTGATTTATGCAGTATAGAAAATTCATGTATAACATTAAATATGCTCTGTTCAATCAATTTTTTTTGTAAATGTGAATAATAAATTCGGTATGTAATGTCATACAAAATGTGCAATACTGTCTGAAACTGTCTAAATTCACAATTACTATAATACTGTTATGATTTTGATACGTGTGTTAAGGGGATCTCCTCCTGCTCAGACCCTCTGTCTGGATTTATTTCACTTGCTGTAAAGAATCACAAAAGGTTAACAAGTTACATCTATATGAAAGCACAAAGATAATCATGTTTAAAAATCAAATCTGATCAATTACACTCAAAGTGAAGTGATGAAGAATCCACATTATTAGGAATATGTCACTTTACTGAGACTGAAAGTTTGTTAAAATTGGAAAAAGTACAATTCAGAACCTTCAAGGTTTTAGCTTTTTTTTATTTTGAAAATGGACTGTGGTTTCCAAATAAAGCCCAAATAAATATTACTCACCACGGATTGTGACTTTAAATCTCTTGTATTTGGTCTCTCGGCTGCTGATGATCAGTAGTTTATAAACTCCAGTGTGATCAGTTGTGCTGTTTGTGATAGTCAGAGATCCAGTCTGATGATCCAGGCTCAATTTGTTTTTGAAATTCCCTTCAGCACCATCATATGTACAGAAACTTGCTTTATTTATTTCACCTCTAGCGATGAGACAGTCTTCAGGTCCAAACATCCAAAGTATCAGACCATCATCTTCTATTTTAATATCATTGTACAGCGTGACCGAATCTCCCTCTGTTGCAGACTCAGTCTTCTCTTTAATTTCATCCCAGCACCACATAGAAGAAGAACATGAATATTATAACAAAATTCACAAACAAAATTCACAACAAATTTTGTGTACATTCTTATGACTGCTTCGCTGCATTATAAATTTTAACAACTACGTAAATCCACTTTTATATTATAGTAGGTAACAACGGGGCAAAAGGCACCTTTGATCTTATTTTCGTCTAAACCACTAGATGGCATAAAAATGTGGCGTAGCACCTTCCAAAACATCCACTTTTCAACATACACATGCAAAGTGACTGATCCTCCATGCAATCAGGGCAGTCCATTCTGTGCTTTCTTGATCTAATATGTGATGTTTTGAAAAATGTTGTAGATTTAAGTAGCAAATGAGAATCGCTGAAATTATTCAATATATCTTTAGACAAATTAATTCTTAATGATTTTAAATTTTGTTTGATATAATTAAAAAAAAAAACAGTTTTTAAATAACGAAAGAATATGTAAAAGTATATTTGGGGTAAACGCACCCTTGCTGTTGGGGCTAAAAGGCACAATATTAACATGATAAGTAATAGATTGCTGACTTTTCCAATTGTTGACATGGCATTGTTAGATTTAGATGGTAAATATCATATAATATGTTGGATGTCCATCTTAGAGATAATCACCATGTTTAGAATGAAGCCATCATATTTAAAAACATGCTATTAATCATATATAATAAAATATCATCTGTTACTACTGTAAACCTATATTAAAATATTATGGGATCTTCTTCAGTGCTTTCAGAATCTTTACATTTTAAAATGATTCTGTTTCTGTATATTAACATATTTTAATGACAGTACATTTATTGAACAAAAATAATTTTATTTATCAAAATAAGCAAAAGAAGGGTACAACCTTTGCTAAAGTGACATTATACATTATTAAAAAAAAAAAAAACAACAACAAAAAAACATTATTTTAGCTAAAGTATTTGTATCAATACTGTGTGCCTTTTACCCCTTGCCACCTTAATTTTCAAACAAAATAAACAACTTGTATGATATATATATATATATATATATATATATAAATTTGTAATCATAAATTTGTAATTTTGTGTTTTATGCTTTATTAAATAGATTATTAGTCCAAATGTATTTAAATGAAGCAGGGTTTTCACTTTATTTCCATTCTGAAAATTGCATTTCACTGTAAAATGTCTTTCATTTCTGATGGAAATTTTCTGACAGAATATTGTTTTTCCTGACTTCTCAATTTTTTTTTTTTTTTTTTTTTTTTTTTTTTTTGCATATTTATCTAATAATAACAGCACTAAAATCATTAAAGCAGTCATAAATATGATTAGAAGTTATTAAGTTATAAGTTACTCACCGTGGGCAATAACCATAAATCTCTTGCATGTGCTCTTTTTGCCACTGGTGATTTGAAGTGTATAAACATCTGAATGAGCTTTGCTGATGTTCCTGATGGTCAGATCTCCAGTTTGCTTGTTTAACTGCATTCGGTCTCTGAATCTCCCATCAGGACCTTCGTATATTGTGATCTGATTGGTGGCTTGGTTGATTTCAGCTATAAGAGTGTCTTTATCGCTGAACTTCCACATTATCCGGTCATCTTTGTTCAGTGCAGTGTTACCAGTTTGTAGAGTGACAGAATCTCCAACTGTATATTTTAGCGTATTCACTGCGACAGCGAGAGAAACATGTAGAAGAAACATGTGAATGTGAACATGAATGTGGATAATGATATTTTAATTATCTTGAGGTACTCACACCAAACAAGAACGTTGAATTTTTTGTACAAGACTTTATTTCTGCTGTTGATCTGCAGTTCGTAAACTCCAGAGTCGGTGCTTTTAGTGTTTGTGATGGTGAGATCTCCAGTTCTATTGTCCAGCTCCAGTCGGTCTCTGAATCTTTCGTCATCAACGTCACAGACACTGCTCTTGTTGGTCTGTCCATCGATTTTGGCTATAATGGTGTTTTTAAGATCAAACTTCCACAGTATCACATCATCTTTCTGTATTTCATTAACACCGGTCTGCAGATGGACAGATTCTCCTTCTGTGAATTTCCGTGTGTCCTCTTCATTTCATAAAGAAACAGAAACACATGAAACAACTCAAAACCCACTAAAGAGCCCAACAAAGTTCAGAAACAAATAAGTTAACATACTGACAGATGATTCTGTATGGAATTTGAAGTATTTGAGTTGTGTACCTCGTACAGTAACTTTGAATCTCTTAATTTTTGCTTTACTGCCTGTGATCCTTAGCTGATAATCTCCAGAGATTGAGATCCTGATGTCGCTGATGGTCAGATCTCCAGTCTGATGGTCCAGCTGCAGTTTGTCTCTGAATCGCTCATCATCGGTGTATGAGATGTTACTGGCATTTTTGTGGATTTGAGCGATGACCATTTCTTGAGGTCCAAACATCCAGAGTACTTCATTGTCTCTTTGGATTTCAGCTGCACTGGTTTTTAGCGTGACAGAATTTCCCTCCTTCTCTGACATTGTCTTCTTATCTGTCTCAACATCAAGTAAATAAATAGGAGATATAAAATATTTCAAAAGATGTTCGACTACACTTTTCACAATTACTCTTGTCAACAATTCTCTTCCTATATTCTCTCTGTAGATAACACTCACCTTTCCGTTTTTTAGAGTTTTTTAACATGTAGCACATCACTCCCAGAGCTGCAGCCACTAACAGCAGGACGCAAAGACAAATCAGCACAATATAGCCAGCAGACAGGCCTGGATCTGGAACAGCTGAAGAGAAACAGTCAAACCACGCAATTTCAGTATGAGGGAACATCTACATTACACTCTCTTAATGTGATTTGACATGAACTACGTACCAACAAAAACACTGAATCTCTTGTATAGTGTTTCTTTACTGTTGGAGATCTGTAGTTGATAAACTCCAGCGTCTGTGGTTCTGACGTCTCTAATGGTGAGAGATCC
>VONZ01003178.1:0-27010 GCA_012976165.1 Labeo catla | reverse complement strand
AAACATCAACAAAGTTGGCCGGCGACAGCCTATGACGTCACTTTCGGCGCGACTCGTCGCTGCCAGCACATCACTACCGGTGCGAAAATAGTATAAAAGGACGCTGGTAGAACAGGACGGTCTCTTCTTCGTCTTCACTGACCTTTTGTCTGTAACCAAAAGCTCGAATTGTGTACATGCTTTCTCTCCAAATGTTTTAGGACAGCTTGCTTGTGACGATGCGTGGTAAGGAGCAAGCGCTTTTTGCTCTCGTGGAAATTTATTGCGTTCTTTGCTTATCTCTTGCGAGAGGCAAGAGATACCCGCACCTTTCATACGGCTGGGCTGCGCATGTATGGTGAGGATTAAGCGAAGATCAGCTCTTGAGAGAGTTACATGAGATCATCGCATTTATTGCCTGTTGTGAGATGCAGACGCGCTCTCATACCCGCTTCACGGGGCTTGCGGGCTGTGTGTGCGGTAGAGAGCTGCGCGTCCAGCTCTCGAGGGAGTTGAATGCGACCATCACATTCAGCGCTTATTTCTTGCGAGAGACTGGCGTGCTCTCATAACCGCTGCACGGAGCTTGCAGGCTGTGTGTGTGTGGTTGGGAGCAGCGCATCTAGCTCGTGAGGGAAGTGGATATGCTCGTCACAATACATTCGCAAAGACAGGAGGTGAGTCTTTTCTATACCTGAAATTTGCTTGAGTATGTATGGACATTAACAACACATTCGCGGCGGTGGCTCCGTTCCGCCCGATTACCGGGGGAGTCTGGCGTGTGGGCGGGGTGAGCTCCCGAGGGAGCTAAACATATGCCGTGCGTTGCGGTTGTGGTGTTAATTTTCTGCCAATACTTGAAAGTGTATGGACAGAAAATAAAAAGGGACCTCCCTAGTATAGCCATCTGAGGATGGTTATAGTCCTGCCATTATTATGTGATTTAGTGCAGCTATCTGAGGCTAGCTGTGTGTTAACTTGGCCCTTCCTGGAAAGCATAGCTGTCTAAGGATAGCAATGTGCTGGCTGGGGCTGTGCGAATGGTCGAGTGTGTCTGCCGGTTCCATGGTTGGTCATGGGTCTTCGCCACCCACTGTCGGGTGGGGTTGCGTGTGCTGCACGGTACAGTGGTTCGCTGGTGGGCTGCGCATGTAAGCGAAGATCAGCTCTTGAGGGAGTTACATGAGATCATCGCATTTATTGCCTGTTGTGAGATGCAGACGCGCTCTCATACCCGCTTCACGGGGCTTGCGGGCTGTGTGTGCGCGGTTTGCGCGGCTTGTCGATGGGCTGCGGCTCTGTGTGGTGGGTGCCTCTCCATCTGGCCCAGCATGGTGGGGGTTTGTGGCGTCGCCACTGGGGCACGCACGGCGATTGCGTCCGTTCGTTGGCGCAGCCCTAGTGCTAGTTAAGACCCTTGTTTGGTGTACTTAGTAGCAGCTTTCTGGAATCTGCTGGAACCTTACCTCCAGAATTATGCGCGGGAACGGACGGGTGAGTACGATCCTTTCTTATGTCTCTAGAATCTCTCCTAGAGCTGTCTATTAAGGATAGCCAGGTGTCAGCTTGGTGATCGCTCCCCTTTGTAAGGTTTTAATGGCGGTCTCTTTGAGTTAGCCAGATAAGTGCTGTCCCCCCTGCTTGGGATATAGGTAGACAGCCCATTCTTTATGGTCAGGTCAATCTTGGTTGGCTCCCCTTTTCTGTTAACTCTGTGGTTGCTCCCCTTCACAGGGTTTTTAAGCAGTGGTCTCCCTGTGCCCCTGCCTAGATGGTGTTATCTCTCCTGTTAGGGTTATAAGTAGATGACCCACTATGATGGCCTGGGCAGTTTCTCGAGAGGGTCTACCGAGCTAACTGGAGTCATGCGTGGGAACCACGGTGGGTGAGTACGATCCCTTATTATGTGTCTAACCATGCTGTATTTCTGGGACCTGTCTTGTGTGTTTCCACGCCGGAAGTGACGTCATAGGCTGTCGCCGGCCAACTTTGTTGATGTTTTTGTATGTAGGCTTCAGACACGGGTCACGCAGACAGCGTTCCTCATAGCGGCCCCTAGAGGACGCAGTGTCTCGTTCCCTTCTCAGGGAACCAAGGTTACGTACGTAACCTAAGACGTTTTGCTGCTTGGTATTGGAAATTGGTGTGTCTTACCATATTATTTTAATGTATTATCTTAATTATGAACACAATAGTTTGTAGTGCAAACTGTTTTACCGTTTACGGCACTTCAGTATTCTTCTCGTTATTTCTCTATGGCAGATTATGAACAGGAAGTCTAACACATTACCAGAAAACAGCTTACTTCCGCATTGAAAAATAAGCCCTTCTTAATGTTTTTGTTTTGTAAAGTTATTAATGCATTTTTGTTTGTGTTTGAAGACTGAGACCAAGTAAAGACTGTCTGTTTCTTGAGTAATCTGAGCCTCCTGGTTTACTACTTCTTCTGCAAGTGGGTTTTCTACAAACTGTCTTCCCCAGTACCAGAGGTAGAAAAGTTGTATCCTCTGACTGAGAGACCTAGGTTCAAGACCCACCTTGGAAACTTTTATTTTGCTCTGACAGTGAAGTTTCATCAAAACATATTAAAACACAGTTTCCAATCATTAATCAGGTATTACGAAACAAGGAAAAACGTTTTCAGAGACAGACCAGCTTTATTTTAAAAAATGCAAGAATAGCATACAAACAACACATCACATAAAAGAGTAACAAAATTGGACAAGCTTATCTTATAAAACATTAAACACGACTACACTGTACAAATGAAACAGAAATAACGTTAGCAGTTACTTTACTTTGATTAAGTTGTCACATATTAGATCTGTTACGTGGCGAGGGAGACATGAAGCGGGCAGATCCATCTGCATAACTTTATAAAAGGGTGACAGAGACATGGTCATAAAACAGGCAGGGTCAGACATCGGCAAACTGGTATGTAAGAGCAAGACAAAACAGTAATCGGTAAACGAGGCGAGGGTCGATCCATGGCGAACGTAATCCAAGGGGCTAGTCAAAAAGGGAGTAATTCGAAAAGACAGGCTAGAGATCCAAAGAACAGGCAGCGAAACAGACTAAACAATATAACAAGGCTAGAAAGGATAAACTGACTAGAAACACGACAGAACTAGGCTAAGGATAGACAAGGTGGCTCTGTAAAGTTGCTAAACACAATGCAATACTTGGCGAATGGCGAGGGGAAGTCCAAGGCTTATATAGAGTCTCTGATTGAATGCAGGTGATCAGCGCAATGGCTGATGGGGACCTCTGTGAAGTTGGCACCCCATAAAAAGAAATAATGACCAAAACTATGCCATTCGTTTGTGCTACGTTTGTGCTGATTTGTGCTGGTTTAGTGTTTAAGATATTAAACATTATTTTTTTGACCGTGTGACGTCACTTTCCACCCCATGTTGCCCAAATCGCTCCAAACCGGCGCAGTTCGTTTGTGCTCGATTTGTGGCCGTTTGTGCCGTTAAAATAAACACTGTATCTGTTTTCCTTCCCTAGATATAGCCAAAATATTTTCGGGGCTGTGACGTCACTCTCCACCCCAGTTCGTCTAAATCACACAAAACTGGTGTCATTCGTTTGTGCTCGATTTGTGCCGGTTTGTGCCGTTGTAATGAACGTCAAATATGTTTCCCCTTCTTAATAATAACAAAAACAATTTTAGGCGGTGATGTCACTCTCCACCCGTAAGTCCAAATCTCAAACCCGGTGCGTTCGTTTGTGCTTTCGATTTATTGCCCGTTTGTGCATAAAATAAACATTGTATCTAATTCTCTTCCTTAGAAAAAAACAAATACAATATGGGGCAGTATATCACTTTATACCTTCAAATCTCTCTAAACGGTGCCGTTAGTTTGTGCTTTCGATTTGTGCCGTTAAAAGTCATGTAACTATGACCGCTGCCTAAATATAACGAAAACAAAACTTTTTTTTACAAACAGCGACGTCACTCTGCACCCCATGCAATGTAATTCATTCCAAAATGATGCCATTCGTTTGTGCTCAATTTGTGCCTGTTTGTGCTGTTAAAAGAAACCAACCATGACCTCTCTTTAAATATAACGAAATATATCACTCTCCACCCCGTTTAGCGCCACTGCAGTTTAAAAAAAGTTAGTGTTCATGCTGCCTAAAAATTTAGTCAGCTCCAAGTTTGCAGTAACTTCATATTTCATATTAACTAAGTTTAAAATTCAAGGCACTTCAACAAAGAAAAATCGTATAATTTGGTTGTGTTGGATTTGTGCCATTAGAATATTAAACATTGATTCCGTTATTCGTTAATATTTTTAATGGCAAAGTGGCTGTATTTATTTTCGTTTCTTTAAGTTATTTTAGAAATATGTTTGGAACAATTTATGTTTGTTAAATTCTTTTTTTTTTTCTTTGCCGACCAAGCCGCCAGCAGCAGACAGTGAGCTGATCATATCTAGCCTTCTCAAAATCAACACGACTTGCCTAAAATAACATTTATAGGTATAAAACAATTAATGCATTTCACAATATTAATTTAAACATTCAACATATAAATGTGCGCTTTCAGGCGCGTTTTAATCCATGAGGAGTGTGGAAGCTACAGCGCGCAGACATGGAGGCGCCGGCAATAACGCTTGCGATTTTTTAATTAATATCTACGCCATCATTTTTGCTAATAAAGGTAAGAGTAATACATCATTCGGAACTGCAAAGAGTCTACTTTGATTTGTGTGCACTCACAACATCAACAAAACATTCCTTTACATTAAATTTAGATTTTTTTTCCAACATGCATTAAAATATATACAAATACGTACGAATATAGATTTACCTCGTTGATTAGCTACAGTAGTACCTATCAATTTCTTGTAGCCTTTTTCCAATGACCGGTAATTTGTCTTGCCATGCACACATTCACTAGTCTATAGCTTAAGCCTATTTTATCTACGAGCCCTTTTTCCACAGTCCGTTATGTCCTTTTTCGTTTTCTTATGCAGTGCGATAAATGGTTTATAAGGGGGACAGAAAAACTTTATCATATTGGCTATTAAATGCAGTCATGCCATGCAATTACATTTAGGCTGCATGTTTCCTATAGATAATGGCATATTAAGTGCTTAAGTTTTCTCCCTTTAAATATCCAATTTAAGACGAATTTTAGTCACAACCAGGATTTCTGGCACAAATTGAGCACAAATAAACACGCCATTTTGTGTGGAGAGCGCTTTGAACTAGGCTATATAATTATATATATATATATATATATATATATATATATATATATATATATATATATATATATATATATATATATGTTAAAGTTATTGTTCATGCTGCCTTGAAATTTAAATTTAGTCAACTTTAAATGAAGTTAGTGAAAACTAACTTGAAAAAGTTAAAAGTGAAAAGACTACATTTTAAATTTTAAGACAGCACGAACACTAACTTTTTTTTTTTTTAACTCTGCAGTGGCGCTAAATGGAGTGGACAGTGAAATTTTCGTTATATTTAAAAAGAGGTCATATATGGTTACATGGTTTCTTTTAACGGCACAAACCGGCACAAATCGAGCACAAACGAACGGCACCGGTTTAGAGAGATTTGGAAGGCATGGGGTGGAGAGTGACGTCACTGCCCTATACTGTATTTGTTTTTTTTCTAAGGAAGGAAATTAGATACAATGTTTATTTTAGCGGCACAACGAATGGCACCGGTTTGAGTGATTTGGGCAACAAGTGGCGTCACTGCCTTAAATTGGTATTATTAAGAGGGGAAACATGTTGGCGTTCATTGCTTGGCACGCGGAACTCGTCGGAGACACAAACGAATGGCACCTTTTGGAGCGATTTCGACGATATGGGGTGGAGAGTTATGTAACAGTCCCAAACAAATATTTTACCCATTATATTTAAGAAGGGCTTGGAGATACCAGGTTTGTTTTAACGGCACAAACGAACAGCACCGGTTTGGAGAGATTTGGACAACATGGGGTGGAGAGTGATGTCACTGCCTCAAATTGTTTTTGTTATTTCTAAGAAGGGGAAATATATTTGACGTTCATTTCAACGGCACAAACCGGCACAAATCGAGCACAAACGAATGACACCAGTTTTGTGTGATTTAGACGAACTGGGGTGGAGAGTGACCTCACAGCCCCAAAATATTTTGGTTATTATTGAAACCTCGGCGTTCATTACAACAGCACAAACTGGCTTTCATCGAGCACAAGCAGATGACACCAGTTTTTGTCGTTTAGGCGAACTAGGAGGGTGGAAGTGGCGATGCAGCCCCGAAAATATTTTTGGTTATATCTAGGGAAGGAAAACAGATACAGTGTTTATTTTAAGAGAAACAAAGCGAAGACTCAAATCGGGCACAAGCGAACTCGCGCCGGTTTGGAGGCGATTTGGAAGGCTGGGGTGGAAGTGGCGTCCTGCGGTCAAAAAAATAATGTTTAATATCTTAAACACCAAACCAGCACAAACGTTCGTTTTTGCGGCACAAATCAGCACAAACGTAGCACAAACGAATGGCATAGTTTTGGTCATTATTTCTTTTTATGGGGTGCCAACTTCACGGAGGTCTGATGGGGAACGTAGTCCGGGGTGTGGTGCAACAGTCAGTGTAATGTGAATGTCAATGGAGCGAGAGGGCGACATCAGGTGGTGAGTGGACCGAAGATTCATGACAAGATCAAATTGAAGTTGTTCGAATAAATTTATATTTTTCATCCCAGAGTTATTCTAAGATAATTCCAGATTTGAGCGCAGTGATTGAATAGCATTATACTGTAGATAACATTGGAGATGAATCGTAGTAATCATTGTGCATTAAGAAAAACAATAACATTAAAAATAAAATTAAAACAATGTGTGTGTGTGTGTGTGTGTGTATATATATATATATCTTCTGAGTACTTCTCCAGCAGTAACATGTGCAGTCGTAGGCAGATTCAGTTGACTGTCACAACCCTGACAAGAATGGCTCGCTTACATGTTTCACGTTAAAATGGAAGATAAGATTACACATATGGTAGGGGATCGTCTAAGGTTAAATAGATTCTTTTATCTGATAATCTGCCCGTGGCTGCATGTTACTGCTGGAGAAGTACTTGGAATATACACCTTTTTAATTTTATTTTTTAATGTTATTGTTTTTATTATTGCGCAGTGTAGTGTTGTAATCATAATAAACACCTGTTGAACATCAGTTTTACTGCACTTTAATGTGATGTGGTGTTTGTATACTATTCTTCCTTTTTTTTTTAAATAAAAAGCTGGTCTGTCTCTGAAGTATTGTGCATATGCAGCTTGTGTGCTCCCATTTAAATCATGAAATGTGCGCCGGAATATTATGACAACATTTTTCACAAGAGACACAGGTAAGTAATTGCAGGTAAGTAACAGGTTTGTGAACTCGTGTAGAGAAACACAATCGGTCCGCTTCGTAGAGACGAGCCCGGACAGTGACTGTTGTGCGGTGTGTGCTTATAAAGAGCGTGGTTGATAAGGTGCAGGTGTGAGATAATTAGTACTCTGGTGAGAGGGATCGTTGGGTGTGACAGGTGTTCGAGCCTGGCCAATCCGTGACATTACCCCCCTCCCCACGGCCCGCTCCTGAGGGCTGAAACCTCCGGCGCCGAGGTGGTCTACCTCTACCTCGAGGTGCCGGATATTCTGGATGAGCTGCATGAAATTCAGAGAAGAGAGTGGGGTCTAAGATGTCGTCACGTGGAACCCATGATCTCTCCTCTGGTCCATAACCTTCCCAATCGACCAAGTACTCAAGGCGACCACCACGACGCCGGGACTGCAGAATTTCATTGACGGCGTATATCTATCCTTCCTCTAGCACCAAAGGAGGAGGGGGTTCTTCTTCTTGGCCAGGCTTTGTGGAAGGAAGCAGAGGTTCGTGACAGGGTTTTAGTAGTGACACATGGAACGTGGGATGAATCCTGTATTGTGGTGGGAGTTGTAGTCTGTATGTAACGGGATTGACCTGTTCCAGGATGGTAAAGGGGCCAATAAATCTGGGACTTAACTTCTTTGAGGGCAGGCGTAATCGGATGTCTCGAGTGGAGAGCCAGACTTTCTGACCTGGAGTGAAGTTGGGTCCTGGAATCCTTCTTCGGTCGGATACGGACCTGTTCACTGTCCGCTGAAGATGATGGTGAGCCGCGTCCCAGACTCTCTCGCTCTCCCGGAACCAGTGATCCACTGCGGGGACATCTGATGGTTCACTGTTCCACGGGAAGAGAGGAGGCTGGAAACCTAAAACACATTGGAAAGGTGTAAGTCCCGTGGAAGGTTGCCGCAGTGAATTTTGGGCGTATTCAGCCCAACCCAGGAACTGGTTCCAAGAGTTCTGGTGACCGTGACAGAAGGTACGAAGGAACCGCCTCACCTCTTGAATTTTCCTCTCTGTCTGTCTGTTGGTCTGAGGATGGTATCCAGACGAGAGGCTGACGGTCACACCTGGGAGTTTAAAGAATGCCTTCCATACTCGGGAGATGAATTGAGGACCCCTATCTGATACGATGTCCTCAGGGAGTCCATAATAACGGAAGACGTGGTTGAAGAGGCATTCAGCTGTTTCTAGGGCTGTTGGTAATCCTCTGAGTGGTATCAACCGACAAAACTTAAATAAACGATCAACTATAACCAGGATACAGGTGTTTTCATCAGATACTGGGGGATCTGTCATAAAATCTACTCCTAGGTGTGACCAGGGGCGGTTCAGTATGGGCAAGGGATGGAGCTTTCCAGCTGGAAGGTGACGTGGACTTTTTGACATGGCACACTCCTTACACCCCTGTACATACCTCCTCACATCTCTTGCCATGTCAGGCCACCAGAAGCGGTCGGCTAGCAGCGAGAGAGTGTTATTGGCCCCTGGATGCCCCGTGCCCAGGGAGATATGAGTAGTATGGATTAGATTTACCCATTGCGCAGCAGGGATGAACTTGCATCCTGGAGGGCAGCCCGGCGGAACCCTGGGTTCGGGAGTGGCGACGACTGGAGGTTCGGTCCAATCTATAAGACTGACGATTAGGTGGTTAGGAATGATAGAGGAAGGAGCCTTAGTATTGGTTCCACCTTCAGAAAGACGTGAAAGGGCATCTGCTCGAACGTTCTTTGATCCGGGACGGTAAGAGATGGAGAAATTGAACCTGGTGAAGAAGAGAGCCCATCTAGCTTGTCTGGGACATAGACGTTTGGCGTCACGTAGGTACTGTAAATTTTTATGATCTGTGATTACCTGGAATGGATGGTTGGCTCCCTCCAACCAGTGTCGCCACTCCTCTAGGGCAAGCTTGATGGCCAGTAACTCCCTGTTTCCGATGTCATAATTCCTTTCCGCCGGGCTGAGCTTCCTGGAGAAATAGGCACATGGATGGAGTCGTGGAGGATTTCCATGATGTTGGGAAAGGACAGCTCCGACTCCAGTGATGGATGCATCTACTTCCACAACAAAAGGTAAATTTGGGTCAGGATGAGTCAGGAGTGGGGCTTGAGTGAAGGCTTTCTTCAGCGTTTCAAACGATGTGGTGGCTTCAGTGGTCCAGTTGAGAGTTTTTGGATGTCCTTTCAGAAGATTAGTGAGGGGATTAGTAATTTGACTGTACGCTTTGATGAACCGACGGTAGAAGTTTGCAAACCCCAGGAATCTCTGCAGTTCTTTTATAGAGTTGGGTTTGGGCCAGGCAACAACAGCTTCTACCTTCCCCTCGTCCATGCGAACTCCGTGATGATCGATGATATAATCTAGGAACTGGACAGATTTCTGGTGGAATGAACATTTCTCAGCCTTCAGATATAGTTGATGCTCTCGCAATCTTTGGAGGACCTCCGCAACGTGATGGGGATGTTCAGCCTCACTATTCGAGTAGATCAGGATATCATCTATGTAGACGATGACGAAGTGGTGAAGGAATTCTCGGAGAACTTCATGAATGAAGTTTTGAAAGACAGAGGGGGCGTTTACTAATCCATAGGGCATTACCTGATACTCATAGTGACCAGTAGGGGTCACGAATGCCATCTTCCATTCATCCCCTTTTCGGATTCTGATCAGGTTATATGCGCTGCGGAGGTCCAATTTGGTGAAGATTACGGCCAAACTGAGTTGTTTCAGGGCAGCTGGGACGAGAGGAAGGGGATGTCGAAATTTAATGGTGTGGTGGTTGAGAACACGATAGTCGATACACGGACGTAGCCCTCCATTTTTTTGAAGACAAAGAAGAAACTTGAAGCTGCAGGTGATGTTGATGGACGTATATACTCCTGACTCAGAGCCTCCCGGATGTACTCCTCCATGGCCTTACTCTCAGGAAGCGATAACGGGTAAATCCTTCCCTTGGGCAGCGAGGCATTTGGAACAAGGTCAATCGCGCAGTCCCATGGCCGATGAGGAGGTAGCTGGGAAGCTCTCTTGGGGCAAAATACATCCGCATAGTCAGAGTATAAGGCAGGAATTTCGACAGACTGGTTACTCACTGGACTTTCAACAGAAGTGACACAGACAGGTATGCTCTTCTTAACTGGTTGTGGCAAGTCTGGAAAGCAATCGAGGTTGCAATCCTCACCCCATCTTAATACTTCTCCTGTGCCCCAAGAGATGATGGGATTATGCTTCACCAGCCACGGGCACCCTAAGATGATGTCAACAGTGGCGCCCTCCAGAACCAGCAGCTGAATTTGCTCCTTGTGCAGTAATCCAAGTTGAAGTAGAATGAAGTCACATTGACGTTGTACTTGTTTCTGAGAGAGTAATTCCCCAGTTATGGAGTGAATCTGGTACTTGGTAGACGTGGCAAAAGTGCGGAGCTTGAGCTGGCGGCAGAGGGTTCCCGAGATGAAGTTACCAGCTGACCCGGACTCGATGAGGGCTGTGACTGTAACAGAATTCAAGACCGTAGTTACTATAACATTAGTGGTCAGTGGAAGCAATTTTTCCGTTTCAGACTGAAGAACATTCACCCAGGTTCATCTTGGTCGTGAGGGACAGTTCAATTTCATGTGGCCACTGCCCCCGCAATATAAACAGAGACCCCGGGTCAGCCTCCTCTGCCGCTCAGTGGATGACAGTTTCCCAGAGTCGAGGATCATGGGTTCGGTGGCTGGTTCTGGAGGGGAATTCTGCTCTGGTCGACGGAGGAGTGCGGTTTCTTCTGAGAGATATGATGTCATGCGATCAGAACATCGGATGGAGTGTTGGATGAATTTTTCCAGTCTTATATGATCATCAAGGGCTGCCAGTTGCAAGCGAAGTTTGGGCTTCAAACCTAGCCGGTTGGTGGTCAATAGCGATCTCTCGTTCCATCCACTCGCAGCGGCCAATGTTCTGAATTTTAGAGAATATTCATGAATGGACATAGCACCTTGCTTGAGATGGTATAGTTGTTCTCCCGCTGAGATGGCCGAGTTAGACTGACCAAAAACCTCTTTGAAATGTGTGATGAATGACTGGATGGTTTGCGTGGCCGGCCCGGTTTGGAGCCAAAGAGTTTCTGCCCATTGTAAAGCTGAACCTGAGAGTAGAGAAATGATGAAAGCAATTTTAGATTGGCCGGTAGGATACAGCGTTGGTTACATGGTGAAGGTTAATTGTTACGTCCCTGATGTAAAAGTCTAGGGTAAAGGAGTAACAGTGAAAAGTAAAAATAAAATTGGTTGGGGTGAGTGCGTATCAGTCCCCTGACCCACACGACAGACACATTAAATTCCAAATTAACTGGTGTTTTATTGACAAAAGTATGAACAAAGTTAAAACTGGAAGCAAAAATAGACTTCAGGAGGGGGAAAGGCCAAAACAACAAACAAAAGGACCCTCTAACTAGTTAGGAAGTAAAACTGTCTAAACTGACAACATAAAGAAAATTAACAACAGAAATGTACACTAACTCCTTAACTAAACCAAAAACAGCAGAAAAGAGGTTCACAGAAATAAAATGGCACCCACCTCCCTACAGCTTCCAATACACAGGAACTCAAATAACAGATCACAAAAGGGCTACAATAAGCCGTAACTTGTAGATTTTACACAAGACCAAAGTCTGTGACTCAACAAACAGCAACACAAGGCAGGCAAGGGGAACAGCACTCTGGAAGGTGAGCTTCAATGTGGCTGGCACGCTGAGCAACTTTTGTTTGCAACCTCAGCCCAGTAACGAGCAGCAGGTGAGAGCGATCACCTCCCTCTCCTCCACACCTGGTGGAGCAGCAGGTAGAGCAGACACACACAAAAAGAGAGAGAGAAAAAGCACACCACAGCATATAGCATCCAACAATATTATACAAAATAACCACGGAACGTAACACCCCCACCCATAAGTTTTCAAGCATCAACCAATGTCTTGAAAATAAAAGAACTATACAAACCATATACTCACTTTTCTTTTATTCTACAGCACAATATACTCTCGAAAGGGCATCAGCTACAGTATTTTCAGAACCCTTACAATACTGAATATTCAAGTTGTACTCTTGGATAATGAGGGACCACCTCATCAGACGCTGATTCGAGTTTTGCATCCTATGTAGAAAAATGAGTGGGTTATGATCTGTATAGACAGTGATGACATGATTACTACCACCAAGGTAAACCTCAAAATGTTGCAACGCCAAAACCAGGGCTAAGGTCTCTTTCTCAATCGTACTGTACTTTTGCTGAGCGTTGGTGAACTTCTTAGAAAAGTAGCATACAGGATGTTCTACACCATCGGCATCTTCCTGCAGCAGCACAGCTCCGACACCTGAGAAACTGGCATCTACCTGCAGTTTGAACGGGAGAGTGAAACAAGGAGCAGAAAGGACAGGAGCACTACTTAAGAGATCCTTAGCAGCATTGAAGGCAGAATCGCACTCAGGAGACCATACAAACTTCCGGGCAGTACTGAGCAAGTCAGTCAAAGGGGTGACTACTGAAGCAAAATTTTTACAAAAACTCCTATAATACCCCACCATTCCAAGGAAACGTCTTAACTCCCTTTTATTACGAGGTATGGGAAACTCTAAGATGGCTTCTATCTTGGCTTTTACAGGCTTTACATGACCTTGACCAACCTTTTTACCTAAATAGGTAACCACTGCTTTTGCAAATTCACACTTTTTCAGATTAAGAGTTAGGGAAGCGTTGGAAAACTCCTTAAAAACTTGATCGAGACTACTTAGATGCTCTTCCCAAGTGTGTGAGAAAACCACTACATCATCCAGGTAAGCTTCACAGTTAGGGATACCTGACAACACTCGTTGCATCAACCTTTGAAATGTAGCAGGAGCATTGCGCATCCCGAAGGCCATTACAGAGTACTGCAGCAGATTATCAGGGGTCACAAATGCAGAAATCTCAGAAGCACGGGCGGTTAATGGCACTTGCCAATACCCTTTTAGAAGGTCAAGTTTTGTGATGAAACGGGCACAACCAATTTTGTCCACACAGTCCTCCATTCTGGGTAAAGGAAAAGAGTCTGGCTTTGTCACACTATTTACCTTGCGGTAGTCTGTGCAAAAAACGATAAGTAGAGTCTTGCTTGGGCACTAATAAACAAGGGGAGCTCCAAGGACTTTGACTTGGTGTGGCAAGACCATGCTTTAGAAGATATTCAACTTCCCTTCTCATTAACTCTCGTTTTTGATGATTGACACGGTATGGGTGTTGCTTTATTGGGGGACAACTACCTACATCTATGTCATGAACGATCATAGGGGTTCTTCCAGGGACATCAGAAAAGAGCATGTAGTACTTATTTAACAGCTGAACAACAGATTCCTTTTGATCTTGAGGCAAGTATGCAAGGTAGTTATCAAGTTGACTTAACACTGCTGAATTCTGCAAGTGTTCAGGAGTCAGTTCACCCACAACTGGATCATCTTCAGAGGAGCATAGAGCAGCAGTCACCACCACAGCAGGCTTAGTTGGCTCAGCATCCTTGTTTGAAGGAACTTCTGTTACACCTTTACTCACATAAGATTTCAACATGTTAATGTGACAAACTCTGCTTTTTCTTCTGCGGTCTGGAGTAGAAATGACGTAATCTGTCTCACTTAACTTTTTCTCGACACTGTAGGGGCCAGCAAATCTAGCATGCAGCGCAGAGGATGGAACAGGGAGTAAAACAAGCACTTGATCACCAGCCTGGAAACTGCGTTTAACAGACCTTCTATCAAATCTTGACTTCATTTTAGACTGAGTACACACTAGATGAGCTTTAGCAAAGTCACATGCACTATGTAGTCGTTCACGGAAGTTACTGACATAATCCAGCACGTTGGTGGCAAGTGGGGTTTTTGACATCAGCTGGTCTTGAAAGAGTTTTAGGGGCCCACGAACTGTGTGACCAAACACGAGTTCGGATGGACTAAACCCTAATGATTCTTGGATAGTTTCTCTGGCAGCAAACAGTAGCAAAGGTAGACCTTCCACCCAGTCTTTTCCCGTACTCACACAGTACGTACGGAGCATAGACTTCAGAGTCTGATGGAATCGTTCTAGCGCCCCCTGTGATTCTGGATGGTAGGCACTAGACATCTGATGAGAAACTCCCAACTCTTTCAGAACCTGAGCAAACAGCTTTGAGGTGAAGTTAGAGCCTTGGTCAGTTTGGATGACCCTTGGTAGGCCAAATGTTGAGCAGAACTTGATGACCTCTCTAACTATGATGTTAGCTCTCAGGGAACGCAGTGGAACAGCTTCTGGAAACCGTGTGGCAGCACACATAATTGTTAGGATATACTGATGACCAGATTTTGACTTCGGCAAGGGTCCAACACAATCCAAGATCAAGCGTTCGAAAGGCTCATTCATCACTGGTATAGGACGAAGAGGAGCAGAGGGAACAGTCTGGTTAGGCTTACCTGAGACTTGACAATCATGGCAAGCTTGGCAGTAACTCACTACACTGTTCCTCAGTCCAGGCCAGAAGAAGTACTTTAAGATGCGCTTGTACGTCTTCGTGATTCCAAGGTGACCAGACAAGGGATGCTCATGTGCCAATTTCAGGACCTGGGAACGGTAAGCAGAAGGTAAGACAAGTTGTTGTACAGCCAACACATCCCCATTCACTGGTGGTTGCCATCGTCGCATTAGTACACCCTCATCCCAATAGTATGTAACAGGACCACCCGGAGCTTTTTCCAAACTGACGGCAGCATCTAGACAGGATGACAGAGATGGATCAGCCTTCTGAGCAGCAGCAAGGTCCTCTTTTCCAACTTTTAAAAAGGTTGCAGCTGAATCAGGGTTATCTTTTTCAAGAGAAGAAGAAATTTCAGGTTTTATGAGGAGAGTGCACTCTGAAATGTCTGACGCAGGGTTAATAAATGAATCTGTGAGGTCCACAACATCATCCCACTTCCGGGACTGTGCTCGAGTAACAGCACAGGCAGGGAAAACAGCAGGGAAATGAGTAGCAACATCTGGCTGTCCTGTCACCACAGGCTTATCCACCACAATAGGACAGGGGAACATTTTACCTCCAGCCAGGTCATTTCCCAGGATGACACTTACGCTCTCCACCGGCAGTTCGGTCCTTACTGCTATCCGAGCCGGACCTGTGACCAAGTCTGATTTCAAGTAGACTGTATGCAAAGGTACTTTCACACAGCCTAACTCAATTCCTCGAACCAGTACGTCTGTACCAGAGTACGTTTCAGGTGAGAAAGGCAAGACTCCAGCTAAAATAAAGGATTGTGCAGCCCCCGTATCTCGCAGGATAGACACAGGTTGGCCAGGTGAGTCAGCTGAAAGAGACACAGAGCCAGTTAACAGGAAGGGTTGATAACCAGAATTCTGAAGCTGGGGAAATGAATGGTCAGACACAGAACCAGCTTGAGCAAAAGCTACACTCTTGGACCTTTCAGCAGCAGACTTCTGTTTCCATGCTTTGCAGTCAGATATCAGGTGACCTGGATCTAAGCAGTAAAAACAGACACGCTTACGGCTTGTACGATCCAGCATAGGCTTCCCTTTCTCAGACTTCTCAGAGGAAAGAACAGGCGACGTTACCTTCTCTGTCTGCTCATGTACAAAATTCTGACGTCTAAACTGACGTGTAGAAGAAAATACTGACCTGTGCGTGAGTGCAAACTCATCTGCTAATACTGCAGCTTCAGAAAGTGAGTTTATCTTTTGCTCATTCAGGTGAACTACAATATTCTCAGGAATACAGTTTTTGAACTCTTCAAGCAAAATGAGCTCCTGCAGTTCAAAACTGGCTACCTTACTGGCCAAGCACCATTTCTCAAACAGGGTTCTCTTTTCTCGTGCAAATTCAACAAAGGTTTGTTTGGCTGTTTTCACTGAACCTCGAAAACGCTGGCGGTATGCTTCAGGCACAAGTTCATATGCACGTAGAACAGCTACTTTTACAACATCATAATCTAAGGATTGTTCTATCGGTAGTGCAGCACATACCTCCTGAGCCTTACCCACAAAGTTACATTGAAGCAGTAAGCCCCACATATCCTTGGACCAACCAAGTTTTTCAGCAATTCATTCAAAAGCTATGAAGTAAGCATCTACCTCAGCTTCTCGAAAGGGGGGTACTAGTTTAATATACTTTGCCACGTCAAAGTTAACCCGAGAATCAGTCGGAGTGCCAAAATTAACAGTACTACTCTGTACCAGAACAGCAGTCAATGGTGAGGAAGGTCTAGAACGTGGAGCTGGCACAGGCTTACGGCGTAAAGCTTCTGCATCAAGTGCTAAAGTTTTTAGCTTAATATCTCGTTGAACCTGTGCTTCAATAGCACGGAGCTGAACAACTTGAGTTTCATGCTCCTGTTGCTTAATAGCTAGCTCAAGTTCTTTTAATCTGATTGCTAATAAAGGATCCATGCTTGGATTAATACCAAGGGGAACAGATGCAGCACTAGTTTCAGCCATTTCAGCTACTTCGTTCTCTTCCTCTACCCCTTCAGTCTGTGAATCAGTCGGTAGGATACCAGCATTAACTAACTCAATGTACAGTTGATTTTTCAAAACCTCTTTGGTTACATCCCTAGACACAGAGATATTAAAGAACTCAGCAATTAACAACAAATCCTTCTTACGGCAGCGATTGAAAACTTCTACTGAGGGAGCGAGGGTAAACTCAATCAAATCAAATTCCATTCCACACAGTATAACCCCTCCGCCCCTACCAAAAAAGAAAACAGCCAAAATTTAGTTTAGCAAACAACAATGCTCACAATAAACAAATTATCAATTCTTTTCTGAACAAGATTTCAAAACACAAATTTTAGTATTACACAGAATAAAACAAAAGGTTTTTAGCTTCACTTTGCAACAAATGTAATATTTCACTTTTAGAAGTAAAGAACAGACGAGCCCCCAATTTTCACTGTTACGTCCCTGATGTAAAAGTCTAGGGTAAAGGAGTAACAGTGAAAAGTAAAAATAAAATTGGTTGGGGTGAGTGCGTATCAGTCCCCTGACCCACACGACAGACACATTAAATTCCAAATTAACTGGTGTTTTATTGACAAAAGTATGATTAACAAAGTTAAAACTGGAAGCAAAAATAGACTTCAGGAGGGGGAAAGGCCAAAACAACAAACAAAACTCTAACTAGTTAGGAAGTAAAACTGTCTAAACTGACAACATAAAGAAAATTAACAACAGAAATGTACACTAACTCCCTAACTAAACCAAAAACAGGAGAAAAGAGGTTCACAGAAATAAAATGGCACCCACCTCCCTACAGCTTCCAATACACAGGAACTCAAATAACAGATCACAAAAGGGCTACAATAAGCCGTAACTTGTAGATTTTACACAAGACCAAAGTCTGTGACACAACAAACAGCAACACAAGGCAGGCAAGGGGAACAGCACTCTGGAAGGTGAGCTTCAATGTGGCTGGCACGCTGAGCAACTTTTGTTTGCAACCTCAGCCCAGTAACGAGCAGCAGGTGAGAGCGATCACCTCCCTCTCCTCCACACCTGGTTGAGCAGCAGGTAGAGCAGACACACACAAAAAGAGAGAGAGAAAAAGCACACCACAGCATATAGCATCCAACAATATTATACAAAATAACCACGGAACGTAACATAATGAGCATTGTAACAGAAATCCGTTGCACTTCTCCGCCCGGCCAGAGTAGGGCGCTGGTTGAGCCATGGGACTAGACGGAACTGGTGGAGAAGAAGTGCTCGGTGAAGGTGATGATTCGCAGGTTGGCGGAGGTGACATGGTGACTGCCGGGCGCAGCAAAACCCGGCGGAGCGAGTCCACCAACTCCTGAAAGGGATCCTCCGCGCTCATGCTGCAATTTGTTTAAGGTCTGGGCTTCTGTCACAGAAGCAGACGGAACACCAGGTAAGTAATCGGTTAAACAGTTTATTGAATTCACACAGGAGAGAAACGGAGATGGAAGATGTTTGACAGGTGAGTAAACGTTAACAGTCTTGAATGTTCTGAAATGGATACTGCGCTGATTAAAGATCTTTTCCTCTCGTAGATATTCCAGGAGAACGAGGATGGCTGAACAAACACACACCGCCGGAGGACAAGGACTACTGACTGGAACACAAGAGACACAGGTAAGTAATTGCAGGTAAGTAACAGGTTTGTGAACTCATGTAGAGAAACACAATCGGTCCGCTTCGTAGAGACGAGCCCGGACAGTGACTGTTGTGCGGTGTGTGCTTATAAAGAGCGTGGTTGATGAGGTGCAGGTGTGAGATAATTAGTACTCTGGTGAGAGGGATCGTTGGGTGTGACAGGTGTTCGAGCCTGGCCAATCCGTGACAATAACAGATATTTGTGTATTATTATTGTTGTTGAGGAATCCTTCTGCTATTGCTAAAATAACAGTCAAATCAAAGCAGCAGCACTTTTGCCTCCACATTCATAGACTAAATATATTTATTCCTGCAGAGATTTCAGTCTGACTGAAAAGCAATATCAAATACACACATAATATAGACTATATATGCTATTCAATAATAGCGTCAATGCATCAACACAATGATAAATCACCACATTCATTACTGATAAATCAGTTATGTAAATGGAGGGACAGACTCAGGTGCACAATAAACTTTAATGCATAACATCACTGCTGGTGGGAGAGGCCCCATCTAGTTCTTTGCGGTGGGCCTTTAAGATGTGTGGTACGCCAATGAAAAGCACGCCAAAGTCGTGAGAGTTCCACCAATCATCGCCATGGAAACTGGATCTGAGAAAAATAATAATAATAATAATAATAATAAATATAGCTGCAAGCAGCAATTACCGGGGTTCGAGCATGTAAGGACTTTATTACATTTAAGGATTTTATTGCATCTAATGTGTAGGATAACCTGAGATTTTGGCCTAAAACGTCAAAATGTTCATGATGAAGAATATTGCAACACATACATATTTAATCTGAAATGAATGGTTAATATAAAGTAGGTATATGTTTACATACACATGAAAAGACATTTTGTTGTATATACAGAGATTTTAATGTAAATGATAGGTAACAATATGTTTACTGCAGGTTTTGTGTTTATAATGCAAATTTCAAGTCTCACTGTAATAATAATGTGGCATAATTGCAAAATTTGATCCCTAACTTTAAATGAAGTGATAAACTTGGAGAAAATGTGATTTTAATTGTCATAAAATTGGTTTTAAATTTGTTGAATGTCAGTAACTAAGTAAAACATGGTTTTTCGTGATTTTTAAAGTGTAATTTTTTTTGTGCAGTGATCATACATTTTTGCATGATTGTTTAGAATCATATCTTGCATGATTTTACATAGTTGTGATGTTTTGAGTTTTCTTTTAAGATGTATAGGCTATTGGGTAGAGTAGATGAAGTCCTTATTATGAGATGGCACTGTTATAAAATTCTAAATGGAAATGTTTAAACTTTTTATTGTTTACAGAATTGTTGTTGTTTACTGATAATTATTTTAACAGTCTAGAGAATTGTATTGAACAGTGTTTTGTTGATTTTGAGTTAAAAACATAGGAGTAGTTTTATATAAAAAAAAAACAATATCAAATATTTAAAGAACAGGTGGAGTGATAGTAGTGATGTTAGAGGCAAAGTTGTTTAGAATGAGTAGATATATTATATGAAAGGGTATAGTTTTTGTGATTATATGACAATATTTTTAGCTAATATGCTAAAAAAAATATTTTTAATATTTTTAAAAATGCCATTGAACTCTTACAAATCTTAGGCATTATAATGGGGGTTTCATGACTACATGCTTGAATCAGTAAGGTTTCAAAAGAATTTACAGGTTTTGTTGCTTTTTTTTTATTTTTATTAATGTTTCTAGGTAGTGATGTATTTCTATTTTAAAATGAAAAAAAAAATTTTTTTTTCAAGAAAATGATAATCGTTTGACTGGGCTTTCTTTTGTGCAATGTAATGCATTTCATTGAAATAACTATTTCAGAATGTTTTATTTTGCTGTATGGATATACAGTAAATGTGAGTGGTGAATCTGTGCTACCGACTAGTCAGTGTAAAGAAGCATAGATCAATCTTCAGTTAAGTATAAAGAGCAGTGATAACTTTTTTTAGGTATTATGCTCAGTTTTGGACAAGTTATGGTAAGTGCAAATATTGTAATGCAAATCACCTGAAGGTACAGAGGATGGAGAATTTAATTTTTTTTTAATGTACTGTATCATAGCAATGGGAATGTTTTATTTTGTCAGGATTTAAGTTATGCACAGGTGTAAGTTTAAGTATGCACAGATGCTTGAAAAAAATGTTGATAGATAATAAATATGGTAGAATGAGTATCGTAGAGACATTTTGTGCTTTTTCCATGAGGACACAGAAACTATGTTGAAATTAAGTGATTTTTATGTGATTTTTTTTTTGTGTGTGTACTAAAATATCATTAATTGATAGTTGCCATAAGTAGTTAATATTTTGCACAGTTAGGTCATAAGCATTAGGTGTCTTTTTGTTTCAACTTTATTTATATGGTTTATAGTTGAAATAGTAACATGGTACTGTTGGCACACAGTTTCTTTAATGTTGTAAAGCTGGCTAGCTATTTAGAAATTTTAAAAATTACCAAATTACAGTTTTGGAACTTTTTTTTTAAATTTAGATTTATTTATTTGTTTTATTTAATTAGGTAATGAAGTATAAACTGTGCATTTGTTTTAAAGGGGAAAATGTAAAACCTTAATTTATGAGGTTATGGGATATAGGTGTATTTCATTCATCATGTGTCTTAATTGTTTTGGTAATAGTGAATAATGTTATGAATAAGGTTTGATCAAACAATGGGGGGAGAATATTAAACATTAAAGATCTAAATATTGCTGATGGCGATACATTGTTACAATTTTTTACTGTAGATTACAAAGTGTAGTTGGTGGTCCAGTGTAAATATTTAAGACAGCTTAAAATGTCAGGTTTTTTTTAAACATTATTTATTTTAATGCTTATATTTTTTCTTGGGCTCATATAGTAGGGGACCAATCCATGGATGGCTGAATACTGTGAAAGACTGACTTTTCAGAGGCATATGTGTTATATGCTGGATGGAGATTAATATTTTTGAAATGGTTGTTTCTGTGAAATGTGTTATATTGTACAGAAGAAAGCCCAGTCAGAGAAATATAATTTGGTTGAAAAGAAAATCAAAAACAAAAACGAATTGGACTCATTTTAAAATAGAAATAGGTCATAACCCGCATAGGTTAAAATAAATAAGAAATAATAAAGCAATAAAACCTGTAACTTATTTTAATTGCATTGTTTGAATAATTTGTAGGTATTTGTAGGTACTTGTTATGGACATGATTTTCTTATTGCTTTTCTTATTTGATTTATTTATTTTTTAGTTGTGTGTTTATTATGTTTTGATGTCATTTATGTTATTGTACTTGTATGTTTGTTCTAAAGATTGGAATTAGAAAAGAATGAAAATAAATAATTAAAGGAGTATTTTTTTTTGAATGTAACAGAGGAATGATTGATGAATGTCTGGTCCAGATTTGGTTGATCAATTACTGAAAAGGGGTGCATTTTGAGAAGAAATTTTTTGTGTGTTTTTTTTCTGTTTTAATAAAAAAGTGATGCATTGAAATACAGACTATTAGTTTTATATGTTTATTCGTATGATTGTTGTTTGTAGGAAAGGGATATCTGGAGAGTGTCCATATGTGGAAAACAAATTTTGAAGTTGTTTATCCCTTTTCTATAACTGTGAACCAAAAAAGGAAAAAAAAATAGAGTTGCAATATTGTTTTTTTTCATTTTGAACAGAAAAAAATTGAATTAGCAATTTTGTAGTTCATGCTTATTTTATTTTAAATTAAAAAATAACTATAAAATTGTACATTTTGTACTGGTGTTATTATATTGCTGTTTCAGTTGTATGATGGTCATTTGTTGTTTGAGCACATGAAAAAAATAATAAGTGGTGTTAATTTGTTGAGTTGTACAATTGTCAGTTGTATTTTTTATATGAACTAAATAGATAAACAGAAGTAATGTTTAGGTCTATGTATCTGTCTATGTATGTATTTATCTATCTATCTATCTATTATACAGCCATCCAATAGATGGCGCTATTGTAATTGTGAGATTAGCCATTGCTAATTATGTGTAGAAGAAAAAGACGAAGAATCACCACCATCTGTAAAAGCGCACATGGAAAAATGAGTTCCCCGTCACCTAAAAAATTTAAGAGCGACGACAAAAGCGATTCAGTGTGTGGGTACGTGCACAACGTAAGCCCATTGAAGACCGCCGTTAAGACCTGTAACAAATATTTCAATGCTGTGCTACAAGTGGATCGTGATGAGTTTCACAATGTGGTTGTTTTTGCGGCTAAAAAACACACTTCGTTTGTTCAGGCAAACAAAAACCAAAGTCCCGTGAAACTCAAGTTGTTCAAGCGTGGAGTTAGTGAGTATCCTTTCAGTTATTTTTTTGTAATATTTTTGACAGTGTTGGGCAGTAACTAATTACTTGTAATTTACTTAATGTAATAATACTAGTTTTTGCAGTAACTAGTACTGGACTTCAGTAACAATATTACAGTTACCATCCATAAAATAGCTTACTTACTTAGTTACTTTTGATGTCTCAAGCCCGTTGATTTAAAATCCAACAATTAAAAAAATATATTTTCATAATTGTCATGACTGGTACATGTATGTGATGTGCAGCAGGCAAGCTTGGAATATGGAAAAGCTTACATTCAGTTGTAGGTTTACTTTACTGTGGCATTACATCTGACTCACATCCTTGTGATAAGCATGTGCTACATTATAATTCTATAATTAAAAATCTTTCTGGAACATTAAACCGTTTTTTACAAATTATGTGATTTCACAAAATGCATAATGAAATATAATTGTATATGGGTAACAGAGAAGTTACAATCAAGCTACTCATGACAGTGACAATAATACAACACTTATATTTGAATGTCAGTATGAATCACTACTGATTGTTTGTAGTTATGACTTATGACTGCGATCAAATGTGGATTTTGGTCAAATGATGAGGCAGAAATATGTCGTTAGTAACATTCTAGGAGAATTTTATGCTGAAGATAAACAGTTACAACTTCTGTGGGGTGTGAAGAAAATGTAATTACTGTTGCCAGAAAGTAATAAGTAAAGTAACAATATTTTTAAATGAGTAACTAGTAATTAGTAATATATTATGTTCTTTGAGTTAGTAACTAGCTCAACTCTGATTAGTGATTAGTAATATGATTCTTTGTATAGGTAAGGATGCTGATGAGTATGACATACACACTCTAAAAAATGTTGGGTTATTTTTTTAACCCAACTGCTGGGTTAAGCCTGTTGGGTCATTTAGTTGGGTTGTTTTTGTGTTGGGTTGTTTTTGTGTAACCCAACATTGGGTTACTGATTTTATCCAATCAAGTGACAGTTAAGAGAGTAAGCCACTCCCCCTACTCGACGAGCCAAGCGCTACGCTGTAAAAAGCAACCTATAGAATCTACTCAATATAATGGGGTAAACTGATGTAACAATTTGCACTCAGTTTGTTTGGGTAGATTCTATCCTATATGTCTGAGTAAAGAATACCTGAATTTATCAGCTAAGACAAACTAAAAAAAAAGTAGGTTAAGTCTACACAGCAAAAAGCCCATTGTTAAATGAACTCTCCCGGGAGTTTGAGTCCATACTCAAGAGTGTTAAAATGAACACTGAAGCAGTGTTAGAGTTAATGAGTTAATTAAGTGATTCATTGAGTGATGATTGACCATTATTAAAGACGCCTGATGTTAATAAGCAGAATCACCAAAAGGAGAAAATCTAATTTTGTAAGTCGCCATTATAGTGGTGAGTGTTAGCATTAGTTTAGCTCTTTACCAGTAACTTCTTAATATTAGATTTTGTTTGGGTGTTGTAATTGAAACCAGAAGAAATGAGATTTTGTGGTTTTGAATATGCTTTGACAAAGTCATGAAGTAGCGATCAGAATAAGTGAGTTGTGTTTTGTTTATGTTGGTTTAATCAGACAGGTGTTTCTGAAATTTATTTGACCGGAAAAAATATAAACATTTTTTAGATTTAGACACACAAACATCAACAATCAGCATGAGAATCACAACAATGGTGACCAACAAAAACTTATGTTGTAGCCAATCAAAACTCATCCATATTTCCCATCATGCATTGTGGCATGAATAAATTATGAGCTGATGATTTCCGTGATGTTTAGAGTTGATCTGTTTCTGAATATGCTGTTTGTCACCATTTTTGAGATTCGTATGCTGATTCATGATGTCTGTGTGTGCCTAAAAGAACAGCTTTTGAAATTTTATTTTGATCGGAGGAGCTTGTAAAAAGTCCATTTAAAATGTAAACAAAAATTCAGGCTTTATCATTTTTTTCTGCTGTGAAACCACAAGGCAGTTGTAATAAATAAAGGATATAAAATGATTTCAGTGGCTCAAATTAAGTTTATTTTAAAACAGAATTATCACCACTGCCAGACTTTTGCTCTTTGGCTTGTCTGGCTAGTTTAACTAAACAATTGAACAAAAGCTAATATTAAAAAGCTACGGGTCAAGAGCCCAACTAATGCTAACACTGACCACTATAATGGTGACGTAAACATTTTGACATTTGACAAAGATTTAACCCAACAAGTTGGGTTAAAATAACCCAACGCTGGGTTTGTCCATATTTGACCCAGCGTTGGGTTACCAAAATAACGCAATTTTGGTTATTTTAACCCAGCGTTTTTTTAGAGTGTGGTTTAGAGTGTGTTCAGGTTTGTTTTCAACCAGCAACGTAGTATTTTTTTTGTCAATAGTCTAGGTAAATAAAACAACCCAAAGTGTTGGGTCAAAGATTTAACCCAACAGGTTGGGTTAAAATAACCCAACGCTGGGTTTGTCCATATTTGACCCAGCGTTGGGTTACCAAAATAACCCAATTTGGGTTATTTTAACCCAGCGTTTTTTTAGAGTGCTGCAGTACTTTATCTCCAATATTTAAAAAAAATAGTAGTTGATTGTTTGTCATTATTTTATGTCACAGGTAAAACATGTTCTTACATTTGTTATGGTTTATATTCTCTTTCAAATATGATACAAGTGATTTAATAAAGTTTGTTTTTTAAAAACCACACTCTAAAAAAACGCTGGGTTAAAATAACCAAAATTGGGTTATTTTGGTAACCCAACGCTGGGTCAAATATGGACAAACCCAGCGTTGGGTTATTTTAACCCAAAATGTTTACGTCACCATTATAGTGGTCAGTGTTAGCATTAGTTGGGCTCTTGACCCGTAGCTTTTTGATATTAGCTTTTGTTCAATTGTTTAGTTAAACTAGCCAGACAAGCCAAAGAGCAAAAGTCATGCAGTGGTGATAATTCTGTTTTAAAATAAACTTAATTTGAGCCACTGAAATCATTTAGAGTTTTATATCCTTTGTTTATTACAACTGCCTTGTGGTTTCACAGCAGAAAAAAAATGATAAAGCCTGAATTTTTGTTTACATTTTAAATGGACTTTTTACAAGCTCCTCCAATCAAAAAAAAATTTCAAAAGCTGTTCTTTTAGGCACACACAGACATCATGAATCAGCATACGAATCTCAAAAATGGTGACAAACAGCATATTCAGAAACAGATCAACTCTAAACATCACGGAAATCATCAGCTCATAATTTATTCATGCCACAATGCATGATGGGAAATATGGATGAGTTTTGATTGGCTACAACATACGTTTTTGTTGGTCACCATTGTTGTGATTCTCATGCTGATTGTTGATGTCTGTGTGTCTAAATCTAAAAAATGTTTATATTTTTTCTGGTCAAATAAATTTCAGAAACACCTGTCTGATTAAAGCAACATAAACAAAATACAACTCACTTATTCTGATCGCTACTTCATGACTTTGTCAAAGCATAATCAAAACCACAAAATCTCATTTCTTCTGGTTTGTCTGACTGTTGTAACTCAATTACAACACCCAAACAAAATCTAATATTAAGAAGTTACTGGTAAAGAGCTAAACTAATGCTAACACTCACCACTATAATGGCGACTTACAAAATTAGATTTTCTCCTTTTGGTGATTCTGCTTATTAACATCAGGCGGCTTTAATAATGGTCAATCATCACTCAATGAATCACTTAATTACCTCATTAACTCTAACACTGCTTCAGTGTTCATTTTAACACTCTTGAGTATGGACTCAAACTCCCGGGAGAGTTCATTTAACACTGGGCTTTTTGCTGTGTAGACTTAACCTACTTTTTTTTTTAGTTTGTCTTAGCTGATAAATTCAGGTATTCTTTACTCAGACATATAGGATAGAATCTACCCAAACAAACTGAGTGCAAATTGTTACATCAGTTTACCTCATTTTATTGAGTAGATTCTATAGGTTGCTTTTTACAGTGTAGCGCTTGGCTCGTCGAGTAGGGGGAGTGGCTTACTCTCTTAACTGTCACTTGATTGGATAAAATCAGTAACCCAATGTTGGGTTACACAAAATCAACCCAACACAAAAACAACCCAACTAAATGACCCAACAGGCTTAACCCAGCAGTTGGGTGAAAAAAACAACCC
>VONZ01003177.1:0-27018 GCA_012976165.1 Labeo catla | reverse complement strand
TCGGATTTTCGTAATTTTTTGTGGCTTTTATTTCACTTAGTCACACTTGTGGTGTTCCCGGTCAAAAATGACCGGACTCCAAACAGCTGCTCATAAATCTGTCATTATGCTATACTATCACTAAAGATTAGATTCATTCTTTTTGTCAACTTGTTTTCTTTCATTTAAGACTGGTTTTGTGTTTCTATTTGCATCTGATTAATCGTAGGCCTCATTTTTCTGAGAGAAGGTCCCTCATTTTTTGAGTGACAAAATCATTTTTTATGAGTAATTTTCACAATATGAAATAAAAAATTATAAAAAATTTGCACGGTTTTTCACACTAATATGCTTGAATGTTTAATCAGGAAGTTTGCTTTTAAATGCTTTTATTTTGTACAAAAATTGCAAAAAGTCACACTTGTGGTGTTCCCGGTCAAAAATGACCGGACTCCAAACAACTGCTTATAAATCTGTCTTTATGCTATATTATCACCAAATATTGGATTCAATCTTTTCGTCAACTTGTTTTCTTTTATTTAGGACTGGTTTCGTGTTTCTATTTGCATCTGATTATCGTAGGCCTCATTTTTCTGAGAGAAGGTACCTCGTTTTTTGAGTGAAAAAATCATTTTTTATGAGTAATTTTCACAATATGAAATAAAAAATTATAAAAAAAAGTGCATGGTTTCTCACACTAATATGCTTGAATGTTTAATCAGGAAGTTTGCTTTTAAATGTTTTTTTTTTTGTACAAAATTGCCAAAAGTCACACTTGTGGTGTTCCCGGTCAAAAATGACCGGACTCCAAAAAATTGCTTATAAATCTGTCATTATGCTATATTATCACCAAATATTGGATTCATTCTTTTCGTCAACTTGTTTTCTTTCATTTAGGACTGGTTTTGTGTTTCTATTTGCATCTGATTAATCGTAGGCCTCATTTTTCTGAGAGAAGGTCCCTCATTTTTTGAGTGAAAAAATCATTTTTTATGAGTAATTTTCACAATATGAGAGAAAAAATTATGAAAATTTGCACTGTTTCTCACACTAGTGTGCTTCAATGTTTAATCAGGACGTGTGCTTTTAAATGCTTTTATTTTGTACAAAATTGCACAAAGTCACACTCATCAAAAATGGCCAGTCATTGAAAGTGAATGGGGAAGAGCACAAAAAGCAGGATCTTTATTTTGAAATGATTTTATGTTCTGAAAAGGGGCACAAAGTAACACTTGTGCTGTTCCTGTTAAATCTGACCATCGTGACACACACAAAAAGAACACATTAAGATTATTTGCATTATAACATTTCATGGAACAACAAACCAAAACTGTTATTTTAGTTCTATATATCCTGCACACTGACACTGTCAAACTGAGACAATATTATAAAACAACAAGCTCTCTCTGTGCTAAAGCATTTATTTGTAAATTTTCATCTACTCTGTGAGAACATGAAAGCCTCAAAACCTAAGCTAAAGACAAGGCAGTTTGAGCGTGTGAGTGTATGAGAGGTTTATCACAGAGAGAGTTATTATAAAAGCATATTGCATGCAGTCCAAGGTAGGATGAAATAAATATAATACTCACAATAGTTTGTGTGCGATAGCGTGAGTATACATGAATCTATACATGCACAGGTCCAAGGCCTTTATGTTTGCAAGCACAAAATGCTCCTGAACACTAGTTGTTTCTTTTACTTTCATTCTTCCCCATTCACTTTCAATGGCCAGCCATTTTGTAACTTTGTGCAGTTTTGTACAGTTTTGCCTACTTTCGGATAAATGAGGCCTACGATTAATCAGATGCAAATAGAAACTCAAAACCAGTCCTAAATGAAAGAAAACAAGTTGACAAAAAGATTGAATCCAATATTTGATGATAATTTACCATAACAAGAGATTTATAAGCAATTGTTTGGAGTCTGGTCATTTTTGACCAGGAACACCACAAGTGACTTTGTGCAATTTTGTAGTTTTGCCTACTTTCACATAAATGAGACCTACGATTAATCAGATGCAAATAGAAACACAAAACCAGTCCTAAATTAAAGAAAGCAAGTTGACAAAAAGATTGAATCCAATATTTAGTGATAATATAGCATAATGACAGATTTATAAGCAAATGTTTCGAGTCCAATTATTTTTGACCAGGAACACCACAAATGACTTTCTGCAATTTTGTACAGTTTTGCCAACTTTCACATAAATGAGACCTACGATTAATCGGATGCAAATAGAAACACGAAACCAGTCCTAAATGAAAGAAAACAAGTTGACAGAAAGATTGAATCCAATATTTGGTGATAATATAGCATATTTACAGATTTATTATCAGTTGTTTGGAGTCCGGTCATTTTTGACCGGGAACACCACAAGTGTGACTGGAATCCGAACACAACCAGAGGGTTAAATGGAATGTATATGTGTATCTTGAAAGTGGTGAGAACAGCTCAAACCATGTGTTGCTGTTTTGAAGAAGTTGTATTGTCTGGGGATGCATTTGCAACACGTTTGCAGATGAATCTTCTAAAAAAACATTTTTTTCTTTCTCACTTTACTCTAGAAGTGTTGCTTTTTGGCTCAGAAAGTGTGATAAAGCCATATAAGGGTATGTGTTTTGCTTAAGCTACTGTAGGTGTTATAAAGAGTGAACCAAAATGGGAATAGGCTTGCTTGCTCATGCAGGAGATACTGTAGTTTTATATTTTGAACTTTTGAGACTCTGTGCAAATGAGCTAGAGTGAAGTTCACACATATCCTGTTGTGCCTAAGATTGCCATGGCAACTGGGGCCCCTCCTCACAGTGAGTAATATGTGTGTGCGTGTGTGTGTGTGTATTTACCAAATGCTTGACTTATATGGAAGTAAAAGGAGGAGACTTTTTGATGTTTATGCAAGACTATATAATGTAAGCTTTTGATCTTTGTCCTTGCCACAACTCGGGTGAAGACTTTCTCGCTGTTATTAGGTTGGCTTGAGAAAGCCAACCTACTGATCTGCTACTTAAGCTTATTAAGTTGTCTTGAGAAAGCCAACTTACTGATATGCTATTTTCTTCTGAGACTAAATCTGTCGACACTAACTCGTCCTAGAGCTTTAACTCTACAAACTCCAAACTCAGCCCAGATCTTCAGACTGATCTGAAGTTAGTTGCTATATCTTTTCTAACTGATCGGACTTACGATTTTCCTAAAAATGACAATTAAAATTGGGAAAAATCCCATAGACTTACATTGACAGAATGTTCAAATGAGCAACACTTTTCAAATTCCAACTGTCAAAACTCCCAGAATCCTTTGAGACTCAATCAAGCTTCCCTTCTATGTACTGTATTTCTAATCCATTCAAACTCATTCAAACTCTATTTATCTATCTATCTATCATCTAAGCATTACTATCTATCTATGCCTAGCATCCAGAATCATGCTAGTAACTTGCTAATCATGCTAGCAAAATGTTAGTAACTTGCTAATCATGTTAGAAACATGCTAGCAACTTGTTAAACATGCTAGCAACCTCCTAATCTTGCTAGAAACATGCTAGCAACATGCTAACAACTTGCTAATCATATATATACAGCATGCTGAAAACTCCTAATCTTGCTAGAAACATGAAAACATGCTAACAACTTGCTAATCATGCATGCTAGCAACATGTTAACAACTTGATAATCATGTTAAAAACATGCTAGCAAAACATGCTAGTAATTTGCTAATAATGTTAAAATCATACTAACATGTTAATTATCTATGTATCTATTTATCTATTTATTTATCTATCTATCTATCTATCTATCTATCTATCTATCACTAGTCAAACTAAAGTTATGCTAGTAGCCTGCTAATCATGCTAGAAACATACCAAAGAACTCTTGCTAGCAACTTGCTAATCATAAGCGAAACATGCTAACAACTTGCTAATCATGTTAGAAACATGCTAACAACTTGTTAATCACGCTTAGAAACACGCTTAGTAACTCTTGTTAATCATGCTAGCAAATATTGTTAAAAACCTTGCCAATCATCCCAGAAACATGCTGCACAACCTTGTTAATCATGCTAGTACTACGCTAGCAACTTCATAATATGTTGAAACATAAGCAGCAACTTGCTAACATGCCAGAAACATGCTAACAACTTGTTAATCATGCTGTTATGCTAGCAACTCTTGCTACCAGCAGGAAACATGCTAACAACTTCTACAATCGCGTTGGAAACATGCTAGCAACTGCTAGTCATGCTAGAAACATGCTAGCAACTTGCTAATCATAGCTAGGTAACATGGTACAACATGCTAACAACCTTGCTAATCATGCTAGTAACATGCTAATAACATGCTAAGAACTTGCTAATCATGCTAGCAACATGCTAGTAACTTGCTAATCATGCTAAACATGCTAATCATGCTAGACACAGACAAGCAACATGCTAGTAACTTGTTAATCATGTTAAAAAACTACAAACTCCAAACTCAGCCCAGATCTTCAAACTGATCTGAAGTTAGTTGCTATATCTTGATCGGACTGATCAGACTTACGATTTTTCTACAAATGCTGATTAAATTTGGGAAAAATCCCAAAGACTTACATTGACGGAATTTTCAAATGAGCCAACACTTTTCAAATTCCAACTGTCAAAACTCCCAGAATCCTTTGAGCCTCAATCAAACTTCCCTTCTATGTACTGTATTTCTAATCCATTCAAACTCATTCAAACTCAACTGTCTATCTATCTATCTATCATCTAACCATTACTATCTATCACTAGCCAAATTAGAGTCATGCTAGTAGCCGGCTATTCATGCTAGTAACATGGTAGTAACTGGCTAATCATGCTAATAACATGCTAACAACATGCTAATCATGTTAGAAACAGACTAGCAACATGTTAGTAACTTGCTAATCATGCCAGAAACATGCTACCACCTTGCTAACAACTTGTTAATCATGCCATAAACATGCTAGCAACATGCTAACAACTTGCTATTCATGTCAGAAACATGCTAGCAACTACAACACTTAGAACACATGTTGGAACATGCTAATAACTTGCTAATCATGCTAGAAACATGCTAACAACTTTGTTAATTGCTTTCAGAATCATGCTAAGAACTTCAATCATGTAAAGAAACAGAATGAAGCGCTCATGCTAGTCATGCTAGAACCATGTTAGCAACCTGTTAATCATGTTAGGGGAACATGTTGTAAAGCAACATGCTAGCAATCCCCAGCCAATCACAAAGTTAGAAACATAAGCAGCAACTCTGCTTAATCATGTTGGAAACATGCTAGAAAACATGCTAGTAAATTTGGTAATCATGTTAGAAACATGCTAGCAAAACATGCTAATCATACTAGAAACATACTAGCAACATGTTTGTCATGCTAGAAACATGCTAGCAACCTGCTAATCATGTTAGGAACAGACTAGCAGCATGCTAGTAACTTGTTAATCATGTTAGAAACATGCTAGCGACATGCTAACAGCTTGCTAATCATGCTAGAAACATGCTAACATTTAAACCTTTCAAACTTTGTCTTGACGAACTTTACTATCTAGTTTAGAATTTATTGTTTATGAGTTACACCGTGTCTACACTGGACGCGACAAAGCGAGAGTTGCAAATCATTTTAACTTTGTGTGAGCACGTCATAAATAGAACGCGGCAGCAGTTTACTCGGGAATTTGCCGCATCCATTGTAGACAGCATCATTGGGTTCTACTGTATTTTGTCGCACCGCACCGCGCCGCTCACGTCTGGTGTAGACACGGTGTTATTGTTTTATTACGGTTTTTCTCGATTGCTAAAACACTATAACCATAATCTTTTCAACTAAAATTTCAAAACCATAATGCCATTTTTCAAAAAGTACTCCCATTTCCCTGAACTATAAACACTATTCCCCTGCTTTAACACATGAGTCAGATTGGATGAACTGTTTCTGCAAAACTCTCCACACAAATCCCTACATTTCTCAGTGCTTACACCATGTGATCATTTAGAAAGCACTAGCATTTAATATAGTTCACTCAAGTCTGCAAAGTTTGAGCTCAATTAGCACACAATTACCCAAGTGGAAACACTCATCAGGTGAGAGCGATTTCTTTAACAATGGAGTTGGCTTTTTGTTATAGTTAAAATGTGGTTTAGATAATTCAGTAACTGGATCGATTATTCTCTAGGAATACTACACTTTGAAGAGGATGTTTTTGGCGGAAAGCGCGTTAAGTACAAAGCCTGGTTTACATAATAAATAACAAATTTTTGCATTGAAAAAGGCTCATTGGTTTAATACATGGACGTCGGAAGCAAAATAAATGTGGGTGGGTCCTCCCCCCCAAAGAAAATACTGGAGTATATGTAAATTTTTGTAGTCTGGTGCCTTTTATTATGGATATTGCCTCTATCCAGTAATGTGACAAAACTGCGGTAGACGACCACAGTAAAGACAGTTTGTGGTTTGATATTCGGATTTCTTTTGGCTATAAATACACAGCGCGCTGTCATAAACATGCAAATAATCCCGAATGTCGTTCTCCATGATTTGTGAATTCTGGTGATGCTGTGCCTTTTGGCCTAAATCAGTTTTTTTTTCGATGCAACTCTTAATTTTATAATGCTTATAGCTCCGAAAGTTGAAAACTTAACAGACTGAAACCAGTTTCATCTGAACCAGCTTGATCTGTGAATTTTTTCACAGTAAAGCTCTTGTCCGTAAACCCCTTGGTAAGTCCGCTATAGTAAGGAATGTGAAAAATAGGCGCTCTTCATGTGTTTTACCATTAAACACGCAGACTGCTCGAATACAAAAACATTGTTTTTAAGTCAAACTCGATTTGTGAAAAATTTCACAATCGCTATTTATTGCATATCAGTGTTTCTTTATGCTCTTCTCTCTTTTTCTTCTATCATGATGTCACACGGTGTTGTTCCAGTGAATAACGGTTTTCCAAGCCCTCGGATACAGTTTTTCTGAAATCCTAAAACACTTTTTTTGAAACCATTACTCAGTTTCTCAAAACCTTAAACAAATCCAAATGTTCAAACTAAATTCACTGAACTCCTGACTTCTCTGGCAAAATCAAACAATCACTACAAAACCATTTCACCTGTACTCAAAATCAAACAAAGCCTTCAAATCATACTCACATTAGTAAATACTATACACACTACAGATCATTTATTAGACACTACATCAAAAAATGGAGAACACAGTGCCCAGTGCATGTAGTTACAAAAAAAAAGAATGTTTAGTGTATATAGTAATTATTTACCAATAAAAAAGATACATAAACATACACACACTCAAAAAACATAAACACACGCAGATGAAATCATGCCTAAGTTTGATGAATATACCATATATATGTACATATGTGTGTGTACATATATATACGTGTGTGTGTGCGTGTGTACATGTATATCTGTCTATCTATCTATCTATGTATATATATATATATATATACATATGTACATAGATATAGATATATATGTACACACGTACACATATGTACATACATATACACATATAGATAGATAGATATAGATATATACACACGCACACCACACATATGCGCATGTACATACATACATTTATTTTATTTTTATTTTTTTTTCCCCACACACGTATTCACACTCTTCTGTACCTCTCAGATTGACACATGCACCCGTGCCTTCGGTGCACTTTTAACTGGCTTACATTTAGTATATTTAAATATTTAGAAACAAGTGTGAAGAATTTTCAGTTACTGTGTGTTAACGATGACAGCTGTGTTGCATTTGTGCTTAACTTTTGCTTTCTTGTGTTTATGGTTTTGCATCACAGAGCAAATTGTGTCTTAGTGAGTGAGAATGTGTTTAGAGTTTTACAAAAAGACTGCATGAGATCTGCAAACAGTGTCTAAACTGCCTAAACTTGTTTAAGGTTTTGCAGAAAGAGTGATTTATTTGACAGAGTGGTTTAGGCTATTGAGAATTTGGTTTAGAGAATGGGGTTTAGTGTTTTAGCAAATGTGAAAAACTGTAAATCATACACATCGTTAATAGACTATTGTTATTTGTGGCATCTTTAAATTTAACCTTTGGTTTGGTTTGGGTTGGTACCTTTCCTTAAGTCTTGCTGATTTGAGGAAATGTTTCACAGTATATTTGTCAGTTGATCCTTCCTGAGCCCTTATGTAGTATTCTGATTTGTGACAAATTTCACAGTGCAATTTTGGACAGTTAACCCTTCACTGATTCAATTACATCGCAATTTTGATCTGTGAAAACTTTCACAGTTAAAAAATGTAAGTGATAATAAAGGGATCAAGTTTTGCTTACTTTCTAGGGCTAGGCTATAATCCAGTCAGAATTTGTATGAGATGTTTGTTTCACACGGTGCAATGTTTCAAGATGACATCTGCATATTTATGCTGGATTCATTGTTGAAATAGCAGTGACTGACACAGTGATTACCAAAGCAATGGACAGGACAAAAAATATATGTGAGAGCAACCTCAGTGTTTTAATTCTGGAACCGATCCTGTTCATGAACCGATCTAGTTCATGGACCATTCTGAAATCGAGACATATCAACCAGTAGCCTAATTTCACATGTCAAATGTCGCCCATGATTATTAACATTATGTTACATCTGCCCACAGGAATATACCGTGATCGAGCCTGCACCAAAAAAATGAACCATGCAGTGCTGGTTGTGGGATATGGTGTGCGTGCTGGACAGGCATTTTGGCTGGTCAAAAACAGGTACAGGTTTACTGATTGTGAAACTGTTTGATCATAAACTAAGAACATCTGTCTCAAACAAAACAGTTAGAGGGCAAAATACAAATGCTGATTGTTTTCTTTTGCTTTAACAGTTGGGCTACCACATTTGGGGAGAAAGGCTACATCCGTATGGCCAGAAACAAGAACAACATGTGTGGTATCACCTCATACGCCATCTTTCCAGTTATGTAGCTGAAATCTATAAATATATCATAATAACATTGAATTTTAAGTTAGTTTTTCTTTTTCCTTCTTTAAAGTTTTACAGTTTTTTCAACTACTTATACATTTTCAAAACTTTGCCTCTCTCTTAGTTTCAAACTTTACACACAAATTCAAGAATTGCATGCACAAAATGCAAAATGACTCACATCTCTTGAAAAATGAAGCACTGCATTCAAAATATCACAAAAACATCTCAAAAGCAAACAGTTGTCTTAAGTTGCAAACACCTTTGCCATAATATTATATTTCTGGATATATCATATACACACAGTTATTCAAAACCTAAAGCTCTTCTTTCATGAGCTCCTATGTATATTTCTGTGCAAGATTAAAAGTAATTGGTTGAGAGATGTTGAAAAATTCATGGTAAACACGAAAGCAAGATTGAAAACAATTTGTTTTTTTAATGACAGTTACTGTATTGAAATGCAGAATGCTGCACTTCGTATATATGCCATTTATCCATTTAAAGAGTACAAATTTACACATTATTGGGATGTTGATTGAAAGAGACTGAATTAGATTCACAGCTGAACAGTTACACTGACACATTAAAACGTCATTGTGATATAGAAAAGAAAAAGAAATATGGGCACAAAGGTGAAAACACAAAATTAGAAATGCACCAAAGCCACTGAGAAAAACTGTATAACTTGACCTGTGGCCTATTTATAGCCTTATTCTAAAGCCGTAATTGGTTGGTGTGAAGTAAAGCAATGAGTGTTTGCACATGTGAGGGATTAGTGTGAGGCACTGATGAATTAGTGTGGCATTTTAAAAGGTTGTGTTGAAAAAAGGAAATCAAGATACTTCCTGTTAGGTTCTTGTGTGTTACATAAAGAATTGTGTGCTGTGTGTTGCAAAAAGTGTTTTAAAAATTAAAAATGTTGTATGCAGTTGAAAAAAAACTGTAAAAGGAAATATGCATTCCCTCTATTCAGTATTTTACAAATGACTTGATTTTATTCAGCACAACATCACAACGAACAGTTTCACATGAGGTATTAAAGGATTTTTCAATTAGCCACATTCATAAGGTAACAAGGGAGAGAATGGCATGTGAAGGAAAATTCTAACTTCTTTTAACTTCTAACCTGTAGTAGTGTTGCAATCATGAAATATGGACAAGCCATCTGTCTGAAAATTGTAATCTCATTATTTGGGCAACAAGCTGATTTACCATACAAGTTAACCAAATATTTTAGAGGAGAATGATGTAATGTGACATGCTGATACCTTTGCTATGTACTTCTCCTATATAAACTGTTGTATCCTTATTGCTGGGGGATTCATTGTGATTGGTGTGAGGTCCTCCCAGCCATTATTAAAGCATATTCAAAGGCATTGTCTGGAGTCTGTCTGGTAACTTCTGTGCAGCAGGTGTAATAGAACACTAAAGATCTTAGTCCCAAGTGATAGTGAAATGAAAGCTTAGACTGAATTTCAGATTTGTTGTCAGGATGTTTTCTGTTGTCAGTTGAGGGTTTATTGGTTGTCTTGGCTGTTGTCAATAAAACTTTGTTCATGCAAAGAGCAACTTGTTATGTAGCAGCTTGGAATTAAAAGTGCTAAAGATTGTAGGTGTCAGAGCGAACCAAATTCCACAAAGAGGCCCAGGCTAACCAGACCATGTCATAAATCTGCCCATGATACCCTGGCGCCAGCCAGCCAGAGGCAGTGTTGCCAAGTCCACGGGTTGACGCGACCCCAATAACTAATATTTAGCCCCTGGAATGCTAATTTTACCAGGGGAACCCTGCCAAAAAACTTGTATTTTAGCCCCCCCCAGGAACGCGATTTTTAATGGGGGAACCCCCTCAAACGGCGATTGGGCTACTTTTGGGCTAGTTTTAAGTAGCAATTGGGCGGGTTTTGTTGTGAAAACCTGGCAACCCTGGCCAGAGGTAAGCCTAACCAACCAACTCCTCACAGCTTTGAACAACTTGCAACAGTATACAGTTTTTTTGTGAACGACTGAACGAGATGATTTTCACATCATTTTGTAGAAAAAAACTCTAGCTTACCACATCCAGTTCTCAAAATTCTTGTAAACAGTTATATACTCAGTTTTTTGCACGCACAAATCCACCAAAGCAACAATAACTAGCAGTGTTGGGAGGGTTACTTTGAAAATGTAATAGGTTACAGATTACAAGTTACTTGATTTAAAATGTAATAAGTAGTGTAACTTTTCGATTACTTTAATAAAGTAATGTAACTTATTACTTTTAATTAGTTTTTGAGTACTTTTCTAAATTTCTAATACTTTCAACTGTTAGTCATTTTGAAACATTTAAACCAGGCAGAGTGAACCTTACAGTATCACTCAACAATGATTACTATCAGACTTTCAAAATCCTTTATCACTTGAATTAAAATTATAATAAGTAACGGATAGTATACATCTTTATTTTGCGATAACAACTGGCTGAATATACATTTTAGGGATACAGGGCAGTCATACCAGTTTTATTACACAACATTTCACCATTCAAAGTAGTACTAGTTTGTTAGTTATCTTATAATCCATTACAGTGTTCAAAAAAAAAATAAAAAATAAAAAAATGGCAGCAGCTGCGTTTGTATGAAACAATAGAGCAAGTCCACGATACCAGGATGACAGAAGTAAGAAATTGTCCACATAATATTGAATTAAGCTTTAGTATTTTATTAGCTAACCAAACGCAAAGCTTCCGCCAAGAAAAATTATCAAGCATATAGCACTGACTTAAGTTGCCCCGAATTAGCCTGAGCTGTGTAATAATTTAATTTAAAGCACAGCCACCACAAATTCAGACTTTTTTTTTTTTTACTTATTTTTTGGGGCTTTTTATGCCTTTTATTGTAATAGGACAGTAGAGAGATGACAGGAAAGAGCTGAGGAGAGAGGGGAGCGGGATCGGCAAAGGGCCTCGAGAAGGGAATCGAACTCGGGTCACTGTGAGCGCAGTTGCGCTATATGTTGTCATAAGATCATAACATAAATAACATCATAACAAGAAATAGTTTAATAGCTATGATACTGGGTTTGAAATCAAGTGTTTGCATAGTAATGACAAGAAACACTAGCATCTAACAATGCCTTGGAAAAAACAATCTTGAAAAATAAAGTTTATGCATAAAACCAAATAGGAAATAAAACAGTTATCGAATACGCATGTGTCCTATTCTGTGTCCTAAACTCCTGAAACATTGGTGTCTCATTTTAGAGCAGTCAATGCAATTTATGAAAGAAGTCAATTAAATCTGTAAGTGGGGGTGGGTGTGTGAAAAATTTCAGATGTAATCCCCTTTGTAATCACTGGCATTTTTCAAAAATAACTAATTTAATTACACATTTTTTATCAGTAACTGTAACTAATTACAATTACATTTATTTTGTAATTAAATTACGTAATTCCGTTACATGTAACTAGTTACTCCCCAACATTGATAACTAGTAACACTGAACTCTTACTGCCCGTCAATTCGCTTGAATTAAATTGTCCTCTAACGTGTTAGTCTTTAAAGTCGTATGTTACAGCAGCCCGTTAGCGACCTCTGCTGGACTGGTTGATGCAATTCTTCATAACACTTTGAGTTGGGTACATTTCTTTAAATATTATCAAACCTAGCCAGTTCATAATTACAAAACTTCACAATCGTTCTGATTGTACCTGTTTTTGTCCAGCCAAAAGTCCTGTCCAGCAATCGCACTGCGTCCCACAACCAGCACTGCATGGTTTACGTTTTGGCTGCAGGTTGGATCATTTTAAACTCTTGTGGTCAGTTCACTCAACATAATGAGAGCAATATCAAAAACAGCATCAAAAATAACAAAAGACAAAAAGCTAATTGAGAAGGTATCAGTTAGCATAGTCCATTTACACCTACACCTTCACACTGTATCCCTTTTTTTCCAGTCGAGAGTCTGGGACAGCAGCAGGAGCAGCGTCATTCACTGATGAGTTTTGAGGGGCCACGATTCGTGATGATGCTTGTCATGTGACACACAGCAGCCACGATAACACTGCATAGCTATGCAGGCTTATGTTTTATTTTATTTTTCCCCTTATTCGGTATATTTCCAAACGTGTTAACTATATCAGGATATCTAAAATATGTTTAAGGAAAAGCGTTTTGCACCTTTATAGATTACGTTAGTTGATCTATAATGGGCGGTGGGCAAAGCAGCCTAATAGTGTAGTCAATTAACTACGCATAAAAACCCGGGAACGTGCCTCAGTTTGAATGGGCATGACTCCTCCGCAGCAGCCCCAGAAATGAGTGATATACAACATTATATAAACAAAAATTCAAATATTCAAACAGAAAATTGAAAATGTTGTATATGAACAGGGCTATATACAGTGCGACATATATCTCTACGAATATTCGTATATAACGTGCAACGAAAAATCAGGTCTGTGCGATGAATAAATTTACCACTGTAGCACGCGTGCGACACAGTTTCGCGTGCTCATAATGCAGCCGCTTAGTAGTGTGACATGATTTCGTTGTTTGTGTGTGTGATAATACATAGTAGTTAGTATGATCTATTTTGATCTTGGACGGTTAAAATGTTTCCACAGTCTTTTTTTGATGAAGTATTGGCGCATCCAGCTCAATATACAGCGCAAGTCGTGATGATTTGAGCAGGCAAAACTGATCAAACAGACTATGATCAGTCCTCCTCTGGCCGCTTGGTCGTTACTTTAAAAAACAAAAACTTGCATTTAACGAACAAAAAAAAAATGATTTAAACGTTTTTCTAAATTAACTTAATAAGAAACGAAAAGAAAATGTATTCACGTTGCTATTATATAAATACTGAAGCATTTTAATAGCTGAAACAGTAGTATAAGCTATTTTGTGAGAAGAGGGAAAAAAGACGGGCTCGGAAAAGCTGTCGGAGAAGGGCCGCGCCGTTCAAGCAGGTGCGCGCTGCGCGTATCACGCTAAAACCGTCTTAATTTGCTAAAATTAATTCTGCCTTGCTGTCCCTGAACAGTTAACTATGTTTTTAAACCACAATGCTTGTCCACTGCGTTTCCACAACTTCCACTCCATCATCAGCTTTACTAAAACCCCCACTGGCATTGTTTAGGTTTAGTGCTGCCAATATGGCTGACTGATGACGCATCGTGAAAACACTCTATGGGAAAATAATTAGAAGAATAACAGTGTGCGTAAAATTGTTAAACTGTTTGCAATACAAACCAGTGTGTTCATAATTAAAGGGGTCACTGGATGCCCATTTTCCACAAGTTGATACGATTCTTTAGGGTCTCAATGAAAAGTCTATAATATACTTTGGTTAAAAATTCTCAGTGGTAGTGTAAAACAACACCTTTTTTACCTTGCCAAAATCAGCTCTGCAAAAATCTCATTCTGGTCGAGGCTGCTTTAAATGCAAATGAGCTCTGCTAACCCCGACCCTCTCTTCTCTCTGTGGATTGACAAGCCTGTTTACTTTAGCCGCTAAACTTGCTAACTAGCACATTGTTAGGAAAGGCGACCGCATGATTAATTAAAAAAAAAAGCTTATACTCTGTAAGTGAAGCTGGATCACGAATGATTCGCTTGAACATAGACGGATATATGTAGATTGGGAGCCGCATTCCCTTCACAAACGTAATCCACTGCATCTTCAGCGGCTCAGATGAATAAATGACGACCACTTCGTTCATTATTACATCCAGTAACGCAACACTTAAATCGCTCAATTCTTGTCTAACTTACATCCCTGCTCTGGCATCAAAACTATGGAGGTTGGACTGTTACAACTGATCTGAGGTAAGACGCTCATGTTAATCAACTATCATGGGAGCAGCCTCTGTCAGTGTGACGCCACACCGACAGGCATCTCAGGCAAAATTTACAAAATGGCCATGCCTGCTCTTACAGGAAAAATAAGGTGGATACTGGTTAATTTCCAGCAATAATTACCTTTAAAACCCATTTGAACACCTCATGAAAAACACTCACAATGCAATTCAGAGATTTTATAACAAAATCACTTAAAAAGACATTGACATAGCAAGGTAGAAAAAAACGGATCTTAGGCTAGTACAATTATATATGAATCATCAGCAAGCAAATGATATTTTACAAAAATAAAATAAATAAAAAATAAATAATCATATCAGCCTACAGTCAAGCTTTACAAGGGCTCTGAATCTGATTTCTGCATGCTTTAACATTAAATCCATTCATCTTCAGATCTGTTCTTCAGAAACATTAATAATAGGACACTTTTATTACCTAAACTTTACAATAACTCCGCTCCATTTTAAATACGGTTCAATACAGAAAATGTCAATGACTTTATATGTTTAGATAAATAGATAGATATGTAGAATAAATATACATTTATTATTATTTTTGTTATTATTTAGAAATATCCAATTTGCAAGGATGCTTTAAATTCATCACAAGGAATGATAAAGGCATTTTTAATGTTACAAAAAAGTTACATTTCAGATAACTGCTGTTTCTGAGTTTGCGTAGGACTGTATTGGACTGGTTTAGGGTAGTTGTGTTCCCCCTGGTGTGTCGGTCAGAACACAGGAGGCATGAATCCAAATCAACAGTCTTTAATTAAAGAAAAATTCTGCAAATGATCAGCATGATGCACAGCACAGCCAGAACACAGGGCATTGCTTGGCATAATCTTCACAATAATGATATGTAAGGTAACTATACAGGATTAGGCAGGTGTGGTCTGAAACAATTAACAGTAAAAAATGATCAGAAATTGTCAACAACTTCACTTAATATAGCAAATAGCATTTATACTATTATCTCTCCATTATGAACATGAAGTTCTTGTCGCACATAAATGGAATTATTTGCTGCGTCATCATACAATCCGATAACTCAACGTATAACTAAGAATAATAACAGAACAGAGATATACGACATTCAAATCCACATCTATACACGCACTGAAACATCAATTAGTAATACCATCATTGCACTGACTCCAAGTGTAGTAAATATAAATGAAATAAACAGCTTAGGCAAGATGCTGAGTTTAGCGTCGTCACTTATCTTCACAAACGAACACACAGTATCTTATTATTATTAATCATATGATATATTCGGTAAAGGACAATCATAAATGAACTTACATTTTGTCATTAACGCACAACTTGAACACATATCATCAACCAAGCGAAGTTAAATTCAGTCCGTATTCTGAAGAGACCTAGGTGGTACCCGTGCGATCGGCTCAACCGGAACTGAAAGGTATTGACGCACGCAGTAACCTGTGCTCTGATTGGTCATTCCTTCCCAACATTGCCGCCCCCAAATATATGTTGAACATATTTGCTCCTTAATGGAACAGTCAGTTAGGAGACTCTGAGTCTTTGGCCTGTTCGTCAAGGGCAGGAAGAGGGATTAGTCTCACGACTGGTCGGGTATATGTTTTATTCTTGACCTGGATCTCCACTGTTCGGATGTGACCGTCTGATCCAGGAAAGGTCTTAACTACTTTACCCACTAGCCACATGGCGCGTGGAAGTTGTGGGTCAACAAGCATGGCAGTGGTTCCTGGGGAAATGTCACTCACATCCATATGCCATTTGTGACGAGCCTGGAGTGTTGGCAAGTAGTGGCGAATAAAGCTTGACCAGAATTGGTCTGTTAGCACCTGGCTTTGCCGCCACCTCCTCCGCCCCATGAGCTCTGTGGCGGGATATACAACAGGTGGTAGTGAACTATCAGGCCGCCCCATGAGCAGGTAATTGGGTGTAACAGGGTCAAAGTCTGCTACACTGGAAGAAGTATACCCCAGCGGTTTACTGTTTAGGATCCCTTCCACTTCGATGAGTACAGTCAGGACTCTTCAGTTACTGTTTGGGAACCAATGGTAATACGAAGGGCTGTTTTGACAGAACGAATCTCACGCTCCCAGGCACCCCCAAAGTGTGGAGCATTTGGTGGATTGAAATGGAAGGATATTTTCTGCTTAGCCAGGTGTTGTTGTAGTTGAGGGCTGAGAGATGCAAAGGCCTTCTGTAGTTCCTTCTCTCCACCATGAAAGTTTGTGCCCTGGTCTGAGAACAACTCACTAGGCTTACCACGACGGGCTACAAACCTCCTTAGGGCCATCAGGAAAGAATCAGTGTCTATGGAGGTAAGTAGGTCAAGGTGAACGCATCGTGTGGTAAGGCACTTAAAGATTATCCCCCATCTCTTCTCGCACCGTCTGCCAATTTTGATCTGAAATGGCCCAAAGCAGTCCATGCCAGTGCTATAGAAAGGTGGTTTCTGGAGTCTCAATCTGGCTGGTGGCAGATCTGCCATTTTTGGGATGACTGGTTTGGCCTTCCACTTCTTACATTCTTTACACAAATGTTGCTGCCTACGGATAGCTTCCCGTCCTCGTAATACCCAGAAGTTCCTCCTTATTTCTGCAAATACTCTTTCTGGTCCTGGGTGGCAGAGCTTGTTGTCGTAGTCCTTTATTAATAGCTTAGTGACTGTGTGATGAGGATCTAGAACTATGGGGTGGATTGTTGATGTTTCTAATCCTTCTGCCCGACGCAGGCGACCACCAACTCGAATGACCTGGGAGGACTCATCATATTCTGGTGACAAGGTTAACAGCCAACTGTTTGAGGGTATGGGTCTTTTTACTTTGAGCAGTTTGTACTCCTCAGGAAAGCAGTCAATTTGTGATTTCTGGAAGATGAGCATTTCTGCACTCTGGTAATCTGTTGCTGATGGTTGTTCACCACATTTGTGTAGTTGAACGGTTGCTTCGATCAGCTCACTCCAGGAAGAATAGTTAGCAGGTTCAGGAATGTTAGGGGAAGTAATTTCTGTCACAATGCCACAGAAAATTCCCTTTCGTTGTTCATCTTTATCCATAGGAGCTTGTACAGGAGGGGTAACTGGCCATTCTGATTCTGGTCTAAGTAAAAACGATGGACCTTGGCTCCACTTGTTGGGGACTGATAGCTCCTCAAGCGTTCAACCTCGAGTGAGGTCATCAGCTGGATTGTTGTGAGAGTCCATGTACCTCCAAGTACATCCAGCAGTCAGTTCTTGGATCTCAGCTATCCTTGTCCCAACAAACACTTTGAATCTACAGGATTCAGAATTAATCCATGCGAGGACAGTTGTGGAGTCTGTCCACATGACCACCTTACTGATTTCCAAAGTGAGCTCAGTTTCGAGGAGTTTGGCCACCTGAGAACCATTCAAAGCCGCACATAATTCCAGTCTCGGAATGGTCTGTCGTCGCTTGGGGGCAACTCTGGATTTCGCTATAATGAAGGTGAGCTGGATTTGGCCTTGGTAATCTTCTGTGCGTAAATAGGCTACAGACCCATACGCCTGCTCAGAAGCATCACAGAAGATATGGATCTGTCTGGCAACTCTGGACTGGTCTGTATCTGATGTTACAAGACAACGAGGCAGGGTGATAGTGGCCAAGGTAGGGAGTTCTTCTTCCCAGTTTTTCCAGGATTTTAGGAGATCCTCAGGCAAATTGGGGTCATCCCATTCCCAATGTTTGTCCCAGAGTCTTTGGACTAACAGTTTAGCTCGAGTGGTGAATGGAAGGATGAAACCGAGGGGATCATACTGGGTTGCCAGTACTCTATAGATGTAGCGCAGGGTACATTGTTCTGGCTTTACTTGGCGGGGTTTGTAACCGAAAGTATCTGACTGACAGAGCCATCTCAATCCTAGAGTGGATTCCTGGGGGTCATTTCGGTCTTGGGACAACCACAGCTCAGTGCTATCCGATCGTGCTTCAAGTGGCAGGTGCTCAATCACACTGGGTACATTACTTGCCCACTGACGAAGTTGGAAACCTCCGGTGGCAAGAAGTTCACACAGTTAATCCGCTAACTGTTTAGCTTCCTGAGGTGATGGAAGACTCCGCAGGCAATTATCCACATAGAAATTCCTCTCTACTGTGGATCTCATCTCATCACCAGGTTCTGTGTGGTCCATAACATGCCGCTGTACTGCATAGATGGCACAACATGGGCTACATGTTGTACCAAAGGGCAGTACCTGCCACTCGAATATGTCAGGAGGTTGGTTCCTGTCCAGGTCACGCCACACAAAGCGAAGGAAATGCTTATCTTTAGGTAGAAGGCGGACCTGGTGAAACATCCCCTTGATGTCACCGCTCACTGCAACCGTATGCTCACGGAAGCGCAGAAGGACCCCTAGTAAGGACGGACCTAGGGCTGGCCCTGGCAGCAGGTAGTCATTCAGGACTTGGCCTTGAAACTGGAAAGAACAGTTAAAGACTACACGGTTCTTGCCATTATGCTGAACAAGGTGATGGGGTAGGAACCATGACTCACCCTCTTTGCGGACTTCTTCAGGAGAAAGTTTCACTGCATAACCAGTGACTTCAAGCTTATGTATTTCTTCCTTGTAGGCAGCAGCTTTGATGGGATCTCTTTGAAGGCTCCTTTCAGTGTTTCTTAAATTAGGCAGCACTGCATCTTTGGATGCCTGCAGAAGCGGCATGTTCTTCTTGCGAAGTAAGGGGGTTACATATCGGTTCACTCCGTCAACTAGAACTTTTGTGGTTTGAGTCTGGAGAAGATGCATAGCCTCTTGGTCTTGCTTCGACTGTGTGACCTCTCTCTCAGACTTGACATCTGCCTGCCAAAGCCTTTCCACATTTCTGAACAGCTCTGACTGTGAGGGACTAAAGGTGGCGTGTAGACACTGTTGAGTGTTAAGCATTACCTCCAACACTCAAGCCGGGCCTTGCAGAGTCTATCCCAATCGTGTCTTAGCGGCTGCGGGGCCCCCCGGACTGGCTCTATAGGGGTAATAAGATGGGGATGGTCTGCTCCGATCAACAGTAATGGACAAGCCTTATGGATGGGCTGAAGAGGGAGACCCTTCAAATGGCTGTATTTCTGTTGCAAAGTCATTACGGGATAAGAGTACTCTGCCAGGCTTAGAGGTTCAGCCATGAATGCTTTCTGGATGTGATACCTTTTGTGCGGTTGGGATGGTGTTGAAATTCTGAAAGATACTGCTGTACCTTTAAGTGCAGTAAGGTCATGCCTGATTGTTCTCAAAGCCAATTCCTCTGTCTTACCGGTGAGACCTAGCTGTTGGGCTGCTGATGACAGGAGGATTGTGCGTTCAGAGCCGTCGTCAAGCACCGCATATGTGTCCAAACTCTGACCATTATGATGCAGGACGACTCTAACTACCTTCAAAAGGACTCGTTTAGAGCTTGGAGGTCGATCCAAAAATATTGGTTTAGTGGTAGCACTCACCAGACATGTGCCCTCGTTTGCTGTCTTAGTGTTGACATCGTGAAGGATCTGTAAGTGCTTGCCATTGCAGATGTGGCAGGGCTTCTTCAGTGTACAATGCGCAGATCTATGACAGCGTGCACACTTCCAGCATCTGTTGTTTGTCTTTATCCAGTTTGTGACTTGATCTTTAGTAAGGGCTTGGAATGAGGAGCACTGGCTCAGGTAATGATCTCTGTTATCACAATACGGACAGAAAGCATTGCTCTTCTCAAATCTTTTTGCTGGTTGTTGTGCTGTGTGTGCTGTAGTTGGCTGATCTACACTATGAAGGATTGTGGCCGGTCTGTGTTTATATCGGGGGTCTCTGCTTGAGTCCACTTTGGGTCTGACTCTGTCTCGCTGGGTTTTGCTGCCACCAAAGCTCTCATGGTCTTGGCACCACGACTCAAACCTCAGCCACTTCGCCAAATCAATCAGTGTGTACAGAGCACCCGGTTCATTGCTTACACTCCTTCTAAAGGCTGCACGTAGGTCAGGAGGTAATTTGGTGAGAAGTCGTGCTACATGAGAACCGCAGCATAGTTCAACTTCTCCCTCTGTGCCCAGAGTCTTAAGGAGACCTACCAGTGCTTGGACTTGGAGCGCAAAGGACTCAAAGCTTCTTGTATCACCAGGCTGGATATCTGGAGAATCCATAACAACTGCTATCTTGTTCAGCGCCAGTTGATGAGGACGCCCATATCTGTCAGTTAACGCCTCCATAGTGTCTGTATATGGGGTAGGTGAGTTCAGGAACGAGTCTGCTATCAGGCGTGCTTCCACTAATTTCAGATGATCAATTAGCACCTGGTATTTGAACAACTCAGTTGCATCTTCTGGCAACAAATTGCTCAAGGCCAACTTGAGACGGGTAAATTCACCTGGATCTCGATGGATGAAATCAGGTATGGTTGGCTGAGGACCCCTATAGGTTGTCTCCTGTCTGGTGACACTTGTCGGCCACTCTATAGGGTTTGCTGGTGACCTAGGAGGTTGGGAACGGGTGGAGACAGCAGGCATCAGAGGAGTGGATGAAGGAACATGAGTAGCAAAGCTGCCACGGTAGTAACTTCGAGCTGGTAACGCAGAAGGATGAGCTTCAATATCTGTAGCATCAACATGTTCTCTACTTTGTGGGGCAGGAAGTTTACGTGGAGCTGGTACTGGATGCACTCGAGGGGCTGGGCGTTAGACAGGTCTCTCTGGCTCTCTGTAGATGGTTCTAGGCGATGGGATTGGAGGTGATGGAGCTAAAGGCCGTTGCTCAGGAAGTGGACGAACTGGACTTGGCTGGTTTCCCATCAGCATCTCTTGCATACCTTTCTGGATTTCTAGCAGTTGTCTGATTTCCTCCTTCATTGATAGCTGTGATTGGCGAAGCTGTCTGTTCTCTCTTTCAAGGTCGTACAACCTGTCTCTGGATTCCTGAGGTAAGAAATGTGGAGAATACTCATCTCTTTCACTCCATTGATCTTTGATGAGATACCAGGGCTCTGTTTGTGGGCTCCTTGCTTCTAAAGAATCAGGTGTTTTCCTACCAGATCCCTCATCCGAACTATAATGGCTGAAATCCGGCTGGTGAGCCATCCTTCTATGACTATGCTGGTCCTCTTCTCGCCCATGTGGCTGCTGTGCTGTCAAAGAAGTCCCAGGATGATTTGGATACTGGACTTCAAAATCTTCTAAGTAAGCTGGATGACGGACTGAACGTTTAGGACGTGCACCTTGAGACTGGTATTCATGCATTCTTGACCAGTGTAAACACAATGATCCAGCTCGAAGGACCAAATTTTGTTTCTGAGTTTGCGTAGGACTGTATTGGACTGGTTTAGGGTAGTTGTGTTCGCCCTGGTGTGTCGGTCAGAACACAGGAGGCATGAATCCGAATCAACAGTCTTTAATTAAAGTTCTGCAAATGATCAGCATGATGCACAGCACAGCCAGAACACAGGGCATTGCTTGGCATAATCTTCACAATAATGATATGTGAGGTAACTATACAGGATTAGGCAGGTGTGGTCTGAAACAATTAACAGTAAAAAATGATTAGAAATTGTCAACAACTTCACTCAATATAGCAAATAGCATTTATACTATTATCTCTCCATTATGAACATGAAGTTCTTGTCGCACATAAATGGAATTATTTGCTGCGTCATCATACAATCCGATAACTCAACGTATAACTAAGAATAATAACAGAACAGAGATATACGACATTCAAATCCACATCTATACACGCACTGAAACATCAATTAGTAATACCATCATTGCACTGACTCCAAGTGTAGTAAATATAAATGAAATAAACAGCTTAGGCAAGATGCTGAGTTTAGCGTCGTCACTTATCTTCACAAACGAACACACAGTATCTTATTATTATTAATCATATGATATATTCGGTAAAGGACAATCATAAATGAACTTACATTTTGTCATTAACGCACAACTTGAACACATATCATCAACCAAGCGAAGTTAAATTCAGTCCGTATTCTGAAGAGACCTAGGTGGTACCCGTGCGATCGGCTCAACCGGAACTGAAAGGTATTGACGCACGCAGTAACCTGTGCTCTGATTGGTCATTCCTTCCCAACAACTGCTGTTATTCTTAACTTTCTATTCAACAAAACCTGAAACAAAATCAGCTGTTTTCAACATAATAATAATAATAATAATAATGTTTTTGAGCAGCACATCAGAGTATTAGAATGATTTCTGAAGGATCACGTGAATGGAGTAATGATGCTAAAAATTCAGATTTGAAATCACAGGAATAAATTACATTTTAAAATATTCAAATAGAAAACAGTTATTTTAAATAGTAAAAAATATTTCAAAATTGTACCGTTTTTGCTGTACCACGGATCAAATAAATGCAGGCTTGGTGAGCAAAGGAGACTTGTTGCGTTACCATATGCAGGTATGAATACAAATATTGAAGGTGCATTATGACTGCCACCAGGTGGCGATGTGCAACAGCCATTTGCAGAGGTCACAGAGAATTAATTTGTTTCGTGGCTCTATTAACCAGGCTTTATCTCCAGACAGCTGTGCTCATGAGTCTCACCTGAGAAGATCAGTTTCTTCTTCATGACGTCACGACTCGGCCGACGTACTGGAAGTAGACAACTAAATGGAAAGCAGAGATTGCCAAGAAGAAAAGAGCAGAGCCATCAGTTGAAAAGCGCCCGGCCGCCCAGCAGAGATATAGCAAGCGTGCTAACTACAAAACAACCTAACATTAATGCCAAAGACTGCTTTCGTGCAAATGTGTGCGAGCACAGAAACAGTCATATTAAAGATTAAAGCCAAAACTGACACAGCAAAATAGCTTCCAGTATTAAAAAGCATTAAGAATCAACCTGAAGGACATAAAAGAGATGCACGAACTTCTGAAAAGATGCCGATGACAATCGCTACAGATATTAAATCTGAGGTGATCCATATCAGGCCATATTCTTCCGCATAAAATAAATAAATAAATAGATAGATAGATAGATAGATTAAAAAATGCTGACTCCAAGCTTTTGAATGGTATAGAGTATAAGGTTACAAAAGCTTTTTATTTCAGATAAATGCTGATCGTTGGATCTTTCTATTCATCAAAGAATCCTGGAAAAAAAATTTACTCGACTGTTTTAAATATTGATAATAATAATAAATGTTTCTTGAACAGCAAATCAGCATATTAGAATGATTTCTAAAGGATCATGTGATACTGAAGACTGGAGTAATGCTGAAAATTTAGCTTTGATCAAAAGAATAATCAGATTTTTAAAATATACAAATCGAAAACAGTTATTTCAAATATTAAAAATATTTCAAAATGTCACTTTTTTGCTGTAATTTAGATAAAATAAATGCAGGCTTTGTAAGCAGAAGAGACTTCTTTAAAAACATTAAAAATCTTACTGTTCAAAAACGTTTGATTGGTTGTGTATATCTCATAAGTCTAAATGTGTCTAAAAGTACTTTTTCCCGGGAATTTTTGAAGTATTTCGAAGCTTTTGGAGCCCACAATCCCTTTCCACTACAGATTTTTTTCTGATGCAAATGTATGCAACTATTTGCTAAATTAGTTAGTGATCTTGCATCATATATAAAGCATACCATTTCAAAATCTACAGTATTCTGTGAAATGGGTGGTAAAATGTGTAAAAGTGGGCCAAGATTCTCTGCATCCTTCTTGGAAGCTGACAGCATAATTGAATTAGCCATTCAATGAACATCCGGCCAATGTGTAGGACTTCATGAATGACAGGCGTTCCAAATCTGGCCTATGTATTTGAATGTGATTATAGCCGATTGATATAAAAAACTGAAAATTTACTCACCTTGCAACCGGTCCAGATTGTAGATGAGCTTGTCTCTTCAACACAACAGATTTGTAGAAATTTAGCATTATATCACTTGCCCTCCAATGGATCCTCTGCAGTGAATGGGTGCCGCCAGATTGAGAGTTCAAATAGCGAATGTGGCAATGCTGAGGGAGGGGGGGACAACGTTGTAAGTACGTTTGAACACACCCAAATACAATCCGACTACGCCACCCCGTAAGGAAACGGGGAAATAACCAAAATAAAGGACACAGGTTCGTAGGCTGAAGTGATCCGAGAGAGACGTGTGAACAATGTACAAAAGACTTTATTCAAATCACCATAAATAGTTAAAATGTTCAATGATAATCAATGTCAAATGTCAGGTCACAATCAAACACTGTCACAATCAAAAGCTCTGTGTACTGGACAAACTAAAGATGTCAATTTGAAAATACTCACAACAAAAAAATAAACAAAAAAAAAAGAAATAATAAAAGACACAGGCTTTCCAGCGGCAGGGGCAGGCTAGATGGAGTGAAGACCCTATCTGTGAATTCGTGTAACACACACACACACACACACACACACACACACACCGTGAGAGGTGAATCCAAGCGGCACTGCACTCCACACAATTGCACCACCACCCGTACTCCAAGCTAGCTAGCTAGCCTCCCAGCCTCAGGCCGGCAGTGCCTAAAATACACCAAAACAAACAAAACAAATTAAATTCAACAATACAGTGGAAATATTTCCATCAAAGTAAACAAAAACATTTATAAAGAAACACTATTACAATATCAAACTTAAACTATTGAAAATATACAAAACAAAAATACTAGTAAACAATGATATAAACAACACAACACAAAATGAAATGAATGCAACAGTCCGAATGCTCACTGTAGCAGGTCCTAGAGTCAGAGTTCCCCTACAATAGCGTGGAAACACTTATCAGGGCACAAGCGATGACATTAATGATGCCCCAGATGTAAACCAGCCCTTTAATAGTAGTAGAGCAACTCGGAGCCGTTAGTGTATTTGGCAATTAAGCAGCAAACAGAAGCACAACTGAAGTTCGACTGGACACCAGTTGACATTCAACTACAAAAACAAAAAGAAAACGAAACACAGTACAAAAAACAGCAGGAAAAACAGCAGCGCGTCCTCCTTTAACGACGGGTATAAACACTTCCGCCTTCAAGAAACGCGACGAGAGAGACAGCTCAGCGCACTAAGAAAGAAGAATTATTAATTAAATACTTGTCTTGTGAAAAAGAGGAAGCAGATTGATTACGCTTACCCAAAGCAATTCCTCGTGCCACACGAAGTGTATAGTCGCTCACAGCTCATAACGAATTAACATGCAGGAAGACTTTTCACTGATTTCACGGCTAAGAGTTAAACAGATAATTAATCACCCGACGCCGAAACAACAGTAGGTAAAACGACTCGCACACATACCTGACATGCAGTGGACAGTCTGTGACCCAACCAAGCATAAAACGCACTGAGAAAAGAGAAAGTCTACATTTAAAATCCACATGCTCACATCTATTAGCCAAACAGCTACAGACCAAAAGAAACCACGCACCGTCTACACCAGCGCGCTCAGTATGGGCGGTCCTAGTCGTGACGCACACCAGGTGATCTAACTCCAGCCTTAAAATACCATCAGAGCCACTTCCAATAGGCTATGGTGGGTGACAATCATACACCAATGAGCCAATGAAACTGAATTACGTCATCCACCTTGCCACACTAATAAAAACATCAAAATAATCTGTAAGTAATTTACACGACTCCACTCTATCACATAACATCTTGTAAAGTGAAAAGTTGCATGTTTGTGGAGTGGGCCCTTACACTTATAGAGCATTGCAAGCCCTCTGAGGCGTAAGCCAGGGCTATTTTTGTAGTCAACAATCTCACGAGAAGCTGTCTTTGACACCATCCGTCACCCACCGAGCAATGCCTCACTACTGATCTCTCACTGACAGTGCGAGAATTTAGAGCAGCGTCTCGCTATGGTAAGAGTGCTTCAGGTGAACGTTGGGCAGTGAGACAGTCACACCACCTGATGCCTTGGCTCATTCCCATAGATATGGTGTGATGGGACAGCACTCACCACCCAACGTTATCCACCACCACCATCCAAGACAGCAATCCCATGAGAAATTGACTACAGACGCAAATCCATCAAATTTTTTAAATTTGTTTATTTTCCATATAACTAGATTTTTATTATTTAAAAATTGTCAAAATGGCATAACTTAATTTAAATTAGTTTATTCATTTTGCATATTACTAGTTTTCTGTTTTGAAAATTATCAAGCAGCATTATTTACGGTGCTTTAAATAGCAGAAAACGGCATTAGTTGTGGTGCTCATTATCCCCTAAATGGAGTAAATTAACTTCATCAGTTTTTTTTTTATTTTGCATTTTACT